>CAVMBN010000146.1:0-87789 GCA_963678705.1 Panorpa germanica
ATATATATATATATATATATATATATATATATAAATATCTATGAGTTTTTATGAGTTTTCCATGTTAAATTACGAACATTATAATAGTAAGAAGATAACAACGCAAGTTACTGTGAATACGCCTATTATTATACCATCACCTATAATACCACCTTTAGATAATGCGCATACAAACAAGGTTAATACAATACCGGAAAGCATCATAAACGCCATTCCAAAAGTCACTGAATCCCAATGTACACCTTCCCAATTGTCAACAAGTGTTAACAGTTAAATTTCAGATTTCACCATGCCATTAAGCCCTCATGCAGCCGATACTAACAACTCGGACATAGATGAAGAACCTGAAGTTATAAATGAAAATTTCCCACGACTCCCGGATGATATATCAGATGACTCACCACTTAATGGTTTCAATGATTCTCTACTAAAGATTCCTAACAACAATATTAACACCCATAATTGGAAAAACTTTGAGCAGACTTTAACAGAAATTACCACTGAGGCAGGTAAAATTGTTAAACTACCAATAAGAGACCCAAATTATGTAGCAAAATGTAGAAATTTAGGCGATATAAATGATGCTAAATTCATCCAAAAACTTTATAAGAAATACCGCAGCCAAGCCATGCGATTAATAATGGGTGAGGCAAGCACCACCTGCCAAATAAGTAAAGACGACATCCATAATCATTTTACCAAAACACTGACCTTTGTGGATTATCCAAATGACATATACCCAACCATCGAAGATAACACGCGTGAGCCAATCAATACCAGGAAATTCACACCACCTGAAGTATCAATAAGATTGAGAAAATTTGAGAACTCGTCACCAGGAGATGATCGACTAACATATAGACATTGGCAGTCAGCAGACCCAAGCTGTAAAATACTGACGCATATTTTAAACTGTTGTGCGCGGATTAGTACCTTAGCAGGGAACTCCACCATCACTGCAGCGGGGATTTACACCTTTCAAACAATTTTCTACGACAGGCCCATCGTATACACATTAAAGTATACTCTTAGTATCCAAGGGCCTAAGGGGGTTGAAGATCTCCAGAAAACTATTGTGCAGTGCTACAGGGGTGTGCCGTCCAGATTAGTGTCAAACATTACATTGTGCAGCGTGTAGGACATTCTTTTACATACATCAGAGGACAGTTTACTTAAAGCATTTTATGTTTAAACTTTTTGTAAATTATTGTTATTAGTTTATATAAGTATAGTATTATATATGTTATATATATGTCTTGTAACAATAACCAAATAATTGTCTGTATGTAATAAGAAATTCCTAATTGTACATTGTAATCTGTCGTACCAAGAGTGCCAAATAATTTATTATATTCGTTTGTTGTTTGTGTGTTGTTTAATTTTTTTGTAATTTTTTGACATCAGGCACCATAACTTTTATTTTAACTTCCTTTTGACCCCCCATTACGACAGCGTAATTATTTTATTATCTATTTGACCTTTTACTTTGCTTTTTTAATTCTTTTAATTTTATCCTTAAAACTTTTGATATACTGAAACCGCTGTAATTTTCCGTAATTTCATCCAGTAACACGTTCATATTTGATTTTAATTTTTATTTCCATAAACGTAGTCATTCAGGGTTCGGAGTCCATTGCACGAACGCGAACATTCCGGGTAAATCCACAGTTTTATAGTCCTTGTTGCAAGTTCTCGTACATAGGTCATAACAATAAGCGTCACTTGCAAATTCCTTTTATCATTATAACAACCACCGTCCCCATTGACTTTTACAACATTTTACTAAGCATATTTGTTAATTACGCATAATTTATGATTGCTGTCTATGTGTTTTTATTTTATTTTATTGACCCGTTGACTGTAGCTATATTTTTAGAGAATTGACAAGTATTTATATGTTTCAGTAAAGTGTTGCTCAGGTCCTAACTTATTAACTTATTTTATTTCTGTTTTGACATTTTTACTTTTTTTTACAAATTTAACTTTCTCGTAATAGTATCAGCCGTCTTTTGTTCTTATTTATTTATTTATTTATTATCCTTTTTAATTTGTCTGCTGATTTTGGTAATTTATTAATTTAAGTGTGACATACTTGTTGTTATTTCCCATCGCGTAAACCTAACAATTACTATTCTAGCTAAACAGACAAGGGGTTGAGGCAAGGATGTCCTCTGAGTCTAATTTTATTTGCGATATATACAGCAGATTTGGAGGGGGTAATGGAAAGAGGACAAGATGGGAGGGTGCTAATAGGAAGACACTACAAAATATGAACCTTAGCATACGCTGACGATAAAGTCCTATTGGCAAAACGGGAAGGAAAGCTACAGGAGATGGCACATCGGCTAGGGAGATATATAGACAGGAAGGGACTAGAGTTAAATGTGGAAAAAACAAAAATTATGGTATTTAAAAAAGAGGGAGGAAAAAGAATACATAAAATGTGGAAATACAAAACAGAGGTCATTGAGAAAGTAGAAGAATTTAGATATCTGGGCTACACTTTTAAAAAGAACAATGGAGAAGAGGCTCAGATAAGGGAGGTAGCAAAGAAGGCGGAGCTAGCAATGCGACGGGTGTGGGGATTAGGAGAAAATGTATTTGGGGGGGACATACAAAAGAGAATATGGATGTTTGATAGATTGATAACCAGTATGATGTTGAATGGAACAGAGGGTTAGAGGTAAAGGAGTAAGAAAAGTTGGAAAGAATACAGGAGAGATATATTAAATGGTTACTAGGGCTGGACAGGTGCACGCCAGGATACATAATCATGGAGGAGCTAAAAAGGTATAAGATACGAATTAAAACAGGTGAAAGAGCAGTAAAATATGAGGAGAAATTGACCAGGGCTGAAAGCAAAATTTTAAAGAAAATAAGAGATGAAAGCATAAAGAATAGGGGGGGGGGAGGAGGTCCAAAAAAGAGAAAGGAGTATTTTGAAAGGATTAGAATGGCGTTCGAGGAGGCAGAGAGGAGAAGAGAAGGAGGCGCAAGTGTGGAAGAGGAGCTAAGGAGAAAGAATAAGGAGATACAACAACAGGAGAGAATAGGAAAAATCGAAAAAAGCAACTACAATACAAGATATAAAAGGTTATGGGAAAATAATGTACCTCAGTACCTTATAGAAAATGATATAAAACACATAAGAAGGACAGCAAGGTTTAGATTGGCAAAGTAGTGAGGAAAGAAAGTGTAGAGTGTGCGGAACGGAGGACGAAACACTGGACCACATTAAGTTTGAGTGTAAGGAAAAAGTAGCGAGCGAAAGGAATAGTGGCCAGCTATTAAAGGGAGGCAGTGATGGAAAGAGATGGATGGCGGAAATAGTAAAAAGGAAAGGAGAAACAGGACAATAAATAAGCCGGTGGCTGGGTTGCACAAGGAACAGGAAGAGAGAGGAAGTACTAAAAGAGGCAGTGAAGGGAAGCAGGAGAAAGAAAGAAGTAGCGAGGAAACAGTAAACTTCAGTCCAGAAAAATAGACTAGGGAATAGACCAGTCCAGAAGGAAGACTAGGGGAAATAAAGGAACAGGGTCAAGAGAGGAAGAAGCAGAAAGTACTTTTGGAAATAAAAAGGTCTAGAATAGTTTAAATTTAATTGTAAGTTAAAGTTCTATGAAATGTATTAGGAATGTAGATTGTAAAGTCAAAAGGCGAACAATTAATAATAATAATAATAATAATAATAATAATAATAATAAATATTCTAGCTAGCGACAGTTGTTCTTTGCCCCCCCCCCATTATCTATATAGCATTTTATCGCCTGCTGTCAATGTTATATTATTATAACTAATTTGTCTTCAACTACTGTATATCCATATTGTCAAATTATTTACGATATGCTTAGGATTGTCAGCAATTAATTTTTTTAAGAAATAATATGCCGACAAGAGAGCCACGTTCATTGAATTCCACGTCTACCACAGCCAGAGGTACTCAACATGGTATCGCCACTAGGTGTACTACCCGAGCAGCTTCTGCTGAAGCTAATAACCAAAATGACGCGTCTGCCCCCTCCGAAACATCTGGGGTTAAAGCAGGAGCAGCGGTGCTGATTGTAAATCAGACTTACAGGGTGCATGATACCCTTACATTAGATTTCCGCTACCTACAAAGCTTCAATGTCCGAAGGAAGGATGCAGTCATTTTCAGTATGACCTTGATCCGTGGACCCAGGGTACGGCCTCTCTAGAGAGACACTTCGAGCATAATATCGAGCATCCTAATATGAGACTGAAGCGATCACAACATGTTTGTACTTTCTGCAAAGAGAACCTCGGAGCACGCCCTACAAACCATAAATCATGTGCAAGCATGATTGAGTATTTGCGTAGACTCTACACTTTCTTTCCTCACTACTTTCCCAAGCTAAACCTTGCTGTCCTTCTTATGTGTTTTATATCATTTTCTATAAGGTACTGAGGTACATTATTTTCCCATAACCTTTTATATCTTGTATTGTAGTTGCTTTTTTCGATTTTTCCCATTCTCTCCTGTTGTTGTATCTCCTTATTCCTTCTTCTTAGCTCCTCTTTCACACTCGCCCCTCCTTCTCTTCTCCTCTCTGCCTCCTCGATCGCAATTCCATTCCCTTCAAAATACTCCTTTCTCTTTTTTGGACTACCTCCCCCCCATTCTTTATGCTATCATCTCTTATTTTCTTTAAAATTTTGCTTTTAGCCCTGGTCAATTTCTCCTTATATTTTACTGCTCTTTCACCTGTTTTAATTCGTATCTTATCCCTTTTTAGCTCCTCCATGATTATGTATCCTGGCGTGCACCTGTCCAGCCCTAGTGACCATTTAATATATCTCTCTTGTATTCTTTCCAACTTTTCTTACTCCTTCCACCCCTAAACTTCTGTTCCATACAACATCATACTGGATATCAATCTGTCAAACATCCATATTCTCTTTTGTATGTCCCCCCCAAATACATTTTCTCCTAATCCTCACACCCGTCGCATAGATAGCTCCGCCTTCTTTGCTACCTCCCTTATCTGAGCCTCTTCTCCATTGTTCTTTTTAAAAGTGTAGCCCAGATATCTAAATTCTTCTACTTTCTCAATGACATCTGTTTTGTATTTCCACATTTTATGTATTCTTTTTCCTCCCTCTTTTTTAAATACCATAATTTTTGTTTTTTCCACATTTAACTCTAGTCCTTTCCTGTCTATATATCTCCCTAGCCGATGTGCCATCTCCTGTAGCTCTTCTTCCCTTTTTGCCAATAGGACTTTATCGTCAGCGTATGCTAAAGTTCATATCTTGTAGTGTCTTCCTATTAGCACCCTCCCATCTTGTCCTCTTTCCATTACCCCCTCCAAATCTGCTGTATATATCGCAAATAAAATTAGACTCAGAGGACATCCTTGCCTCAACCCCTTGTCTGTTTAGCTAGAATAGTAATTGTTAGGTTTACGCGATGGGAAATAACAACAAGTATGTCACACTTAAATTAATAAATTACCAAAATCAGCAGACAAATTAAAAAGGATAATAAATAAATAAATAAATAAGAACAAAAGACGGCTGATACTATTACGAGAAAGTTAAATTTGTAAAAAAAAGTAAAAATGTCAAAACAGAAATAAAATAAGTTAATAAGTTAGGACCTGAGCAACACTTTACTGAAACATATAAATACTTGTCAATTCTCTAAAAATATAGCTACAGTCAACGGGTCAATAAAATAAAATAAAAACACATGGACAGCAATTATAAATTATGCGTAATTAACAAATATGCTTAGTAAAATGTTGTAAAAGTCAATGGGGACGGTGGTTGGTATAATGATAACAGAAATTTAAAAGTGTCGCTTATTGTTATGACCTATGTACGAGTACTTGCAACACGGACTATAAAACTGTGAATTTACCCGGAATGTTCGCGTTCGTGCAATGGACTCCGAACCCTGAATGACTACGTTTATGGAAATAAAAATTAAAATCAAATATGAACGTGTTACTGGATGAAATTACGGTAAATTACAGCGGTTTCAGTATATCAAAAGTTTTAAGGATAAAATTAAAAGAATTAAAAAAGCAAAGTAAAAGGTCAAATAAATAATAAAATAATTATGCTGTCGTAATGGGGAGTCAAAAGGAAGTTAAAATAAAAGTTATGGTGCCTGATGTCAAAAAATTACAAACAAATTAAACAACACACAAACAACAAACGAATATAATAAATTATTTGGCACTCTTGGTACGACAGATTACAATGTACAATTAGGAATTTTTTATTACATACAGACAATTATTTGGTTATTGTTACAAGACATATATATAACATATATAATACTATACTTATATAAACTAATAACAATAATTTACAAAAAGTTTAAACATAAAATGCTTTAAGTAAACTGTCCTCTGATGTATGTAAAAGAATGTCCTACACGCTGCACAATGTAATGTTTGACACTAATCTGGACGGCACACCCCTGTAGCACTGCACAATAGTTTTCTGGAGATCTTCAACCCCCTTAGGCCCTTGGATACTAAGAGTATACTTTAATGTGTATACGATGGGTCTCTCGTAGAAAATTGTTTGAACGGTGTAGATCCCCGCTGCAGTGATGGTGGAGTTCCCTGCTAAGGTACTAATCCGCGCACAACAGTTTAAAATATGCGTCAGTATTTTACAGCTTGGGTCTGCTGACTGCCAATGTCTTTATGTTAGTCGATCATCTCCTGGTGACGAGTTCTCAAATTTTCTCAATCTTATTGATACTTCAGGTGGTGTGAATTTCCTGGTATTGATTGGCTCACGCGTGTTATCTTCGATGGTTGGGTATATGTCATTTGGATAATCCACAAAGGTCAGTGTTTTGGTAAAATGATTATAAATGTCGTCTTTACTTATTTGGCAAGTGGTGCTTGCCTCACCCATTATTAATCGCATGGCTTGTCTGCGGTTCCTCTTATAAAGTTTTTGGATGAATTTAGCATCATTTATATCGCCTAAATATCTACATTTTGCAACATAATTTGGGTCTCTTATTGGAAGTTTAACAATTTTACCTGCCTCAGTGGTAATTTCTGTTAAAGTCTGCTCAAAGTTTTCCCAATTATGGGTGTTAATATTGCTGTTAAGAATCTTTAGTAGAGAATCATTAAAACCATTAAGTGGTGAGTCATCTGATATATCATCCGGGAGTCGTGGGAAATTGTCATTTATAACTTCAGGTTCTTCATCTATGTCCGAGTTGTTAGTATCGGCTGCATGAGGGCTTAATGGCATGGTGAAATCTGAAATTTAACTGTTAACACTTGTTGACAATTGGGAAGGTGTATATTGGGATTCAGTGACTTTTGGAATGGCGTTTATGATGCTTTCCGGTATTATAATAACCTTGTTTGTATGCGCATTATCTGAAGGTGGTATTATAGGTGATGGTATAATAATAGGCGTATTCACAGTAACTTGCGTTGTTATCTTACTATTATAATGTTCGTAATTTAACATTATAATGTTCTATAACTATTATAATGTTCGTAATGTTGCAATTTACCATGGAAAACTCATAAGAACTCATAGATATATATATATATATATATATATATATATATATATATATATGTGGGGTGACAATAAACCTATCCTGGTTGACGTTTCCAATTGTGGGTTTATCTTACACCTTAGTGGGTGTTAGCTAGATTACCAGCTGTGGTTTTAGCTGTATTGATGTTATTTCAATCCTTAGTTGAGCCCCCATTTACAATTAAGCTTATTAAAAATAAAGTTAACACATTACTGAATTTAATAATAGTTCAATTAATTATTTCTCAAAGAAATTATATTACAAAAATAACTCACATATATAAAAATAGTTCACAACAATATTATCAAACAATAAATATTACAACTAGTAATATTGTTAAACGGATTCTAATTCTTAATGTTATTAACAACTAGTTAATACAACATTTCGCGAATTTACCAAAGACTGCCATACAAACTGTGTATGTTACTACTTTCGCCATTTTAACAATCTTCTGCCGCGCTAACCATGCATCATGCATGTCGTAGCAAGCGAATGTGTATTGCGACCTGTTAAAGGGGTCCACAAGTCGTTTCAAAACAGCGCTTGTAACATTTAAATATAACTTAATATTAGCAATGTTCCTAACCTTTTTATAAGGTTAGGTTAGGTTAGGTTCTTTATAATTATTATTTCTTACAAACTAATTGGTAAAGAACGCATACACAACCTATATTTTTATATAGATATTTCGCATTCTTTAATGTATTTCATTAGAATCTAATTTTGTATATTTTAGTTCTTAAGTTCTGTAATAATTCTATTGTTTAATCAAATATTTTATCTTTCTTTGTTATTGAATCAACTAACAAAGTTATTGTCATTGTTACTCTGGCATTGTGTATTCGACCGTTCCAGCCCGTACCAAGGCCACCAGCCGGTTTGGCAAATGCCTTTTTGTACCAATGTACTGTTTAATCATTATTAAAATATTCATTATTAACTCAAACTTCGTACAGTAAACACCTTAAATATTATTAACTCAAACTTCATACAGTAAACATCACTAAATATCTTTAAATTATTAACTAGCATCTAGAATAGTAAACATCTAAATTATCAACTCCAACTTTCAACAGTTTAATAATTATAATAAAAGATTTTAATAGTGAATTGTATCACAGTCACATTGATACATATAGATATTCATTTAAGTTTCAATTATTGTAATTCGTCAAGTGAATTTGTATAATAAATGTTTTATGTAAAATACTAGTGTTTCGCTGCTATTTGATTTAAAGCAAAATAAATAATTGTTATTAATTATTTAATAACAAAAAGGTCCTTCGAGAAGTTTTTGGCGCAATCTATAGCTATCAAAGGAGTTGGATGCAATCAAGCAATCCGAGAATTGGAAACCGTCAACATCGCAGATAAGCCAACCTTAAGCTTATATAGATCCATAGGTCCAAACTCAACCACTAATTATATCTAATCCTAAATTATATCCCACATATATATATATATATATATATATATATAATGTGGTGAGAAAAATTCTTAGAAAATATTAGGAAATCATCAATGTACTTTACTGCAAAATCATTAAGCTTACACTTTAGTAAATGTTACCTAGTATGCTTTGAAAAATAGCGGGTGATGTCTTTAAACCAAAAGGTAAACATATCCTGCAGTTTTTTTATATATACCCCTCGGGTGTTTTTCCTATGCTTTTAATTTGCACGTCTAACTCTTCTATATTTATGTTCTTTTTCATATGTTTTACTATATCTAAATATGATTGTCCAGCTTCTCGTGGTTTAATCACTAGTGTTTCTTTACTTGTCCTCACGTTTGTCCTTTCTACTTTTTACCACTTCTGTGGTTACCCTTTCTGTACTATCTCTTCTTCAGTTCTCGTATGTAGATCTATGTGAAAGCCTTAATTTACAAGTATAAGCTCTATGTTTTTGCGAAGGTGGAACTCTAGCCCATCCTAATATAACATATAAACATAACATATAAACATAACATATAAACATAACATATAAACATAACATATAAACATATAAATATTAGTCCTTTTTTTCCCTCCTTTTTGGAGATGGTTTTTACTTTCTCTAATGACGCTGCCACATCCTTGATGCTTTCAGTGTTCGCTTTTACCCCACTCAGTCCCGCGAGATATGTGTAGCTGATACCGGCTTATTTTTCTTCACTATCCTGGTTTAAAATGGTTTTATTGTCCATGTATATTACTTTTTCTGGTTGTATCAGTTTTCTTTTGATAATATCCTCCATCTGCGGTATTCTCTCGCTTAATCATTATATAAGTGGATTGTTCTCGTTTACCTTTTGATCCATCACCGATATCATATCCTTCTTCTTTGACGACTGCATAACTGCGATTCTTACTATATTACTTGACCTAAATGCTTTCTTAAGCCATTTTGCGTGGACTAAGTCAAGCGCCTCTACCAAGTTTATGCCTCCTGTCCTTTTCAGCTTAAATTTCGCTACTTTGTTTTCTATTTGAAGCGCATTCTTGTTTTCTTCGAAAGTAATAGTTTTAGTTCTTGCATCTGTCGTTGTAACTTTTCTTTTTTTCCTTCCTGGTTTCAAGTTATTTATTTTATTTTCTCAGTGTCAGTTTGAGTATCCATTTCTGCCGTGTCTCCTCCCATAGATAGTCTAGAAAGTGCATTTTGTATCTCTTCTGCTTTAGGTTTATCGACATAAAGGTTTAGTCTGGCTGAAATGTCTCTTATTTCCTTTTATTTATTTAGGTTTTCTTTAACAATGTTCTCCAGTTTCGCCTTTATTCTAACAATCATTTGAATGAGATGTTGAATAACATTTAGTTTCACTTGCTCTATGCTTTTATCCTTTTCCGGATTTTCAGTTCTTTTCCTCTTCTTCTTCCGTGTCTTCTTCCTCTCAGTAGATTTCTCTGTTTTACAGAACAGATCTGACATTGAGCTGCTCCAAACTGGCAATCTCATGATCTTCCTAAATCTTTAAAAAGCGTGCATCTTCCTTTTTTCAGTATCTGAATTTCCTGCATCGGCCTGGTTTACCTTCGTCTGCTTTTCACAGTTCCTTGATAACTACCCAAGGGGAGCCTACATCACCACCCCCTCAAGTGCCTGTTCTAGCGATAGGACCTCTTGTCCCGTATTGTTAAATTCTTTATCCGTGTACATTACAATTCTTCTTATAATTCTGTAGATCCGCGGGAAGTATTTTATTAACCTGCAGCCCGCCGTCCAAAATGGTACTGTGTGACTCCGCTGAAGTTTGTAGGACATTATCGTACACAATTGACAATTGAATTATGAATAAATTGAAATGTAGTAAGGTCTGGGCAACTAGGGGGCTATGTTATTCCCTACTTCTCGAAATGACCTTTCCAGGAAACAATTCTCGCAGGGCCTACTAACAGTTTTGTCTGGAATTAATTTTGTGTGTTCAAAATTATTTAAAACAAAAAATTAATTTTTTATTTGTATGCTAAGCTTTTATTATTTTATTTACTAGTACAGCAAGTTTATATTTTACTAGTACTGTTTATATTTTTATAATATATATTGTTTGGTTTTCTTGTCCGGTGACTGGATATTGGTGAATGGGTATGAAATTTACTTCTCCATCCATACTTAAAAACTTATGATAGGAAATTTCAATTCTAATTGTTTTTATAATATGCTTGTATAATAATGGTTATTCATTTAAACAATTGTTAGGGTAATATAAAGGTTTAATATTTCATCGTATATCGTTGTCTATAACTGAGAGGATGTTTCTGCTTCAGCATCAACAACAAGGGGGTTTTTGTTTAATAATTCTTTAACATGTCTAAATATGTGTTTGCCTCTTTGTAAGTTCTTTAAAGTAGCCCTTCCATATAGGGTTATTTCTGTTGTTTTGTGTGGTTCAAAATACATAATTGTTTTTCCTTTCCTAGGTCATCCTCGTATATATACGGTAACGTACGGTGTACGTACGGTTGGTGCTACTTTTTTATTTAATCGCTCTATATATTTTTCATATTCTAATCTTGTTTTCTCAGCTATTTGTTCCTGTAGTAGTTTTATTGCTTCCTGATGTTCATTGATCTTTTCGGTAGCTATTATTCTTTGTTCTTCAAAATCTGTGATATCTATATTACTGCGAGTGATAGCATTGATTTGTATTTAAAAGAGTGCGTCAGAAACCTTGTTATCTTTACCTGGCTTATAATATATATCGAAATCGTAGTCAAATAATTTTATTTGATATCTTTCGAGTTTACTTGAACTGTCGTTATGAGTTTCCAGTCTCGCTAATGGTTGGTGATCTGTAAATAGGTTGAACTGTCTTCCGTAAAGATAATGTCGGAAATGTTTTACTGCCTAAACTATTTACTGTTTTACTGCCTAAACTATGGATAGTAGTTTCTTTTCGATTTTTTTCTGCTGGATTTAACGTGCGTGATGCATATGCTATAAGATGATTATTTTGAGATTGTACTGCTCCAGTGGCTTAGTTAGAGGCATCTGTTGTTAAAGAGAATTTCTTTATATTCTCTGGTCTTTTGAGAACACGTTTATTCATTAATTGTTTCTTTTAGGTTTCGTATGCTTTGATGTATCCAGGGGTTAGGTGGTTCTAAACTCATTTGTTGAGACATGCTGTAAGTGGTTTAGCTATTTTATGATATCCAATTTCTATGAATTTTCTATAAAATCCTGTTATTCAAAGGAAATTTTTAATTTTTTCTGTAGTTTTTGGTATAGGGAAGTTTTTACCTGCTTTAATTTTCCGAGGATTTTGTTTCGCTCTATTTTCTGTTATAATATGACCTAAGAATTAGGCTTCTTTCTTTAGGTATTCACATTTTTCTTTTAGAAGTTTTAAATTGCGTTTACGTAACCTTTGAGGACTAGTTCTAAGTGGTGCAGGTGTTGTTGCAGGCTTGTTCCAAATATGATTTTGTCGTCGAGATAAACTGGACATATTTTTCCTACTAATCTAGTTAATACATGATTCAATAATCGTTGGAAGATGGCAGGGGCGTTCTTTAATCCAAAAGGCATTCTTAAAAACTCATAGTGACCATGAGTTGTAGAGAATGCTGCTTTCTCGATACTTTCTGGTTCTACTTCTATTTGGTAAAAACCTGAGTGTAAGTCGAGTAATGTAAAATAATTTGCTCTTTCTAGACTGTGTAATATATCATGCATATTAGGGATAAAAAACGTCTCTAGCAATAGATCTAGAAATAGAAGGATACTCTGTAGTTATGTCGTTGAGCTTTCTTTAGTAAATTGCAATTCTGAACTTTTTTATTTGAGATTGGTCATCTTTTTTGTGACTATTAGTACGGGATTATTTAGGGCGAATATGATATTCGTATAACACCTTTTTCAAATAATGTTTGAACTTGTCTATCTACTTCTTGTTGTGTTGTTTCAAGCAAACGATAGTTACGAGAATAAATTGGTTCATGGGGTTTAGTTCTTAAAGAGCATTTGATATCGTGAGTAAACGTAAGTAAATCATTTTCTCTACGGAATAGGTCGCCATAGTTAATAAGTAGTTTATATAGGTGATCTTTCTCTTCTGTATTTAAATGCTTGTCTTGAATCTCTTGCTGTTATTAAGGTATGGTTTCTCTTTATTATTATAATATATTAAAATGTTTACTTTAGGAGTTTTTAAAATGTTTTCAAATATATCTATTACTGTTTGTATTTGTTTAATTAGGTTGGTTCCAATTAATCCGTCAAAATCGTTAGAAAATTTGAATAAGTAAATCTTTGTAAATCCTTGAATTTTGAATATAAATAATATAGGTATTTCTGCTAATTATGTATGTTTCGTGGTTTGATGCGGCGTTTGAATAATAAATTCTGCATTGTTTATATAATACTTTTCAGAGACGAATTTCGTATTTAATATGGTCCATGAAGATCCGGTATGAATTAGTAGTTTTGCATTTTAGGATTTGATATATATATGTAGGGTAATGTATTGTATTTATTATTATTCATTGTTATGTATTCAGTTCTATCATCTGGCCTGATGGAAAATCCTCGTAATTTTCTTTATTTTCATAACATTCTTTATAATATTTATTTTGAATTACTTCTTCTGCATTACATCTTTGTTGTGGTAGTGTCATGTGATGCAGACATGTCATTTCTCATGTGTCCATGGGTTCATGTCGACGTATGTCTGTTTTTTTGCCATGGTGATGGTCATTTGTTTTTCATTGAATAAACTTGCTTTCCACGCATGAAAAAGTTAGTACATTTCCAAAATATTTAATAGTTTATATTATTTTAATAAAATATCATAAATTATTAAGAAAGAGTTAGAAATTGATTTGAATAAAAAAAAAGGAAAATAATAATAGGAAAAATACTTTAAGTGTAGACTTCGTCGAAGTGACTTATAAAATGACATTAACTGAATACATTTATTTTTAACAAATTATTTGAAATTATCGGTTGATGATGTTATGGCAATTCAAATTAATGGAATACATTTATTTTTTAAAAATTATTTGAAATTATCGGTTGTTGATCTTATGGCAATTCAAATTAATGGAAACAAGATGCTAGTAAAAATTGAAGAATATTTATTAATTGATGATATTATTGAAATGACCAATAGGAAAATAATTTAGGTATTGATAAAAATAGTTATAATGTGCATATAGGAAGAGCAGATAAATTTACAATAGTAAGAATGCACAATGTAAAATATGAAATTTATGATATAGCGCTTCAAAATGCACTACTAGATTATGGTACGCATATTGATATCAAGAAAGAAACATGGGGTAAAGACATGCCTTTTCCAGCGTATAATGGAACAAGATCAAAAGATGATTTTGAAGAAAAAAATCTCATCGCATTTCACCCTTTTTCCACCCTTTATGCAAAAAAATACGCAAAATGAAACAAAAGCAAACAGTGCAAATAAAATTATTATTATTATTAATTTTTTATTGTTCGCCTTTCGGCTTTACAATCTACATTCTTAATACATTTCATATACTTCAACTTAAAACTAAATTTTACATTATTCCAGACCTTCCAATCTCCAAAAGCACCTTCCGCTTCCTCCTCTCTCGACCCCCCTTCCTCACCTTCCCCAGTCCTCCCTCTGCACTGGTCCATTCCCATGTCTATCTTTCTGGGCCGAAGCCCAACTGTTTCCTTACCACTTCCTTCTCTCTCCTGCCTCCCTTCACCGCCTCTCCCAGTACCTCCCCTCTCCCCCTGTTCCCTGCGCAACCCAGCCACCAGCCCACTTATTCTCCTGTTCTTTCTTTCCTACTTACTATTTCCGCCATCCACCTCTTTCCTTCACTGCCTCCCTTTAATAGCCAATATTCCTTTCGCTCGCTACTTTTTCCTTACACTCAAACTCAATGTGCTCCAGTGTTTCGTCCTGCGCTTCGCACACTCTACACTTTCTTTCCTCACTCTTTTCCCAGTATCTGTTTCCTTTTTCCTCATTTCCCAATCTAAACCTTGCTGTTCTTCTTATGTGTTTTATGTCTTTTTCTATAAGGTACTAAGGCACATTATTTTCCCATAACCTTTTATATCTTTTATTGTAGTTACTTTTTTCTATTTTTCCCATTCTCTCCTGCTGTTGTATCTCCCTATCCCTTCTCCTTAGCTCCTCTTCCACACTTGCGCCTCCTTCTCTTCTCCTCTCTTCCTCCTCGATCGCCATTCCATTACTTTCAAAGTACTCCTTTCTCTTTTTTGGACCTCCTCCCCCCCCCCCATTCTTTATGCTGTCCTCTCTTATTTTCCTTAAAATTTTGCTTTCCGCCCTGGTCAATTTCTCCTCGTATTTTACTGCTCTTTCCCCTGTTTTAATTCGTATCCTCCATAACCATGTATCCTAGCGTGCACCTGTCCAGCCCTAGTAACCATTTAATATATCTCAACTGTATTTTTTCCAACTTTTCTTGTTCCTTCCACCCCCAAACCTCTGCTCCATACAACATCATACTGGCTATCAGTCTGTCATACATCCATATTGTCTTTTGTGTGTCCCCCCCCCCAAATACCTTTTCCCCTAGTCTCCATACCCGTCGCATTGCTAGCTCCGCCTTCTTTGCTACTTCCCTTATCTGAGCCTCTTCTCCATTGTTCCTTTTAAAAGTGTAGCCCAGATATTTAAATTCTACTACTTCCTCTATGTCCTCTGTATTGTATTTCCACCTTTTATGTCTTTTCTCTTTTTTTTTTTAAATACCATAATTTTTGTCTTTTCCACATTTAACTCTAGTCGTTTTCTGTCTATATATCTCCCTAGCCGATGTGCCATCTCCTGCAGCTCTCCTTCCCTTTTTGCCAACAGGACTATATCGTTAGCGTATGCTAAAATCCATATCTTGTAGTGTCTTCCTATTAGCACCCCCCCGTCTTGTTCTCTTTCCATTACCACCTCCAAGTCTGCTGTATATATCGCAAATAAAATGGGGCTCAGAGGACAACCTTGCCTCAACCCCTTGTCTGTCCAGAATTCTTCTGATTCTTCACCCCCAACTCTTATTCTCATTCTTGTTTCTTTGTAAATTTCTTCAATACATTCCACTATATCCTCATCTATTTTTTTCTTTCTCATGTACTTCCACAATTTCTGTCTGTCATCATCATTCAACAACTATTAATGATGATACTTTTGTGATTGTAAATAATAATGAGAATTTGTCCAAAATTCCTGCAGCACATAAGGGATATAAGAGAAAAATTGTAGAATCATCATCAAGTGAAGGTAGTTTGGCAAATTCTGAGATTGAAGATAGCTCAAATAATTCAAACGCATCCAAAATGGAAATAGTATGGGAAAAGAAACAGCAACCTACCAAAGAAACAAATGAAAATGATTGAAAAAGCATTAGATGGAAAAGATAAAACAATTTAGAAGCTACAGATACCAGATGTAAAGAAGATGGATGCTGCCTACCAACAACAATTAAAGATTTCGATCCGCTGTTCAGAATTTTGAGTTTACAGATACGATAATCGTACATTTCGTCTGAATCTGATGCAAATTGAAGCAGTGATCTAATAAGGCGCATTAAATAAGTTCGAGTGAATATGGGGTCATTAATCAACTTATCCATTTTAAAAGGAGAACAGAAAAAAAAGCAACATTCAACATTGATGCACAGGATGCTGGAAGATGTTGCTGTGAATAACTCGGAAAAAGTTTCATTGATATTTAACGATGCAAACAAACTAAAGAAAACCACATACGGTTAACTTAATTCTAAAACTAATAATTTAGTCAGATGGATACTAAGCATAATAAGAAGCAAAGAGATTCCTGCTAAGCGACATGGTGACTGCGCTTCTAATGATTTGGAAATCAGGTGCCGCTTATCTTCTTCTTGATCCAAGCTTCCCTTCAGGAAGAGTTAAACACATATTAACAGAATCACAACCAGCTGTCATTATATATGATGAAAACGATGTTACCATTTAAAGAAACACACTGTATATCGTATAAGCAACTTTTACCACAAGGAGAATGTCTTATGCCATGCTCTAGCATGGCATAGACATAGAAGTATGTAAAACAATAGGTAAATCATCTCTAGATGATTAAGCTATTGTTTTATATACTTTCGGAAGCACGGGAAATCCAAAAGATACTGCTGAACATTTTGCAGTAGCAAAGAACCAATCTGCCTTAAAATCTCTCAGAATTTGGGTCTGCTATAAGGAACCACTAGCAGTGTCATTAGCACAAGAATTCTTTAATTATTTTTCTTCAGAGAATTATATATTTTGTAATTTTTATGGCAGCACAGAGGTCGTGGGTTACATCACATTCTTCACATGCGAAAGCAAGACAAAGAATTCCATTGTCACTGTAACACAACTGAGGGAACAAGGCTACTTCATTGGAATTACAACTTTTATTACTTCCAATGATTTAAAAGAAATTCTCGAAAGACTGACAACAGACGAAAAGTCACTTATGTTGGATACAAAACTAACATCTGCTTATGCTAGTGAATTTCTACATGATAAATACAAGGAAGAGTCGTATGGAATGGTAAGCATTAGCAATGGCAAAAGAAGAATTAAGAAAACTTAAAATAAGAAAACATTCAGCTTCGTAGTTAAGGATCAAAATGACGTCACAATAGGCGTAGCACTAAACTATGACGCCAGAGATGAAACAAAAGTTAGACATTTGCAAGAATCTTTACAACAAACACAAGCCCGTTAACACAACAACGTGGCACGGATGTCTATGGTTAAACAGTGGTGACAGAACTACCACGTGAATCTGTACACAACTCCTGATGGCAGCAAACCATTCGGAAGAGCTATTGTTTCGTGGAAGCGTTATGAAAACGTTCATATTGTATATATAATTATAATTTAGTTTTAAGAAATATTTTAGATGTATAAATTTTGTTTTGGAACAATAAAGTGTTTGGAATATACTAAAGAAAAAATTGTATTGTTGTTTTACTGGTCGTTGTGTGGTTTGATAATTTGGTTTGGAATACCAAGTATTTTGATTCATCGATGGTGACCGTTGAATCTGTTGTGTATGTGGGGCTTGCGATGTTAGACGTGGAATTGTTTGTGTTTGTTGCGGACGTAACTGGTTAACGAATGGTTTTTGTTTTAAGGTAAATTTCTTGTCTTACTGGTGGAGTAGAGCTCTTGTACACGATTTGGTTTTTATTAACCGTAGTACGTATATTAGCATTACGTTGTCTGTTGTAAATGACGTTTTCTTTAAATAATACTATTTTCCATGCATCTTCTAACATTTTAGAGTATTAAACTCGAATTTGTTTTCCTAGACTTTCTTTTCATCCTATTATAAATCTTTTTAAAATAACACTGACGTATAATTTTTTTTAGCTTGAAAGACAGATTTTACTATTTCGTTTTGTTGTATGTGAGCTAAGAGTGCTGCTTGGTGTTCTAAACATCTATTATTGTAATAAATAAGAGTTTCTGTTTCCAGTTGGTATAAGTTGACTGATTCACATATCATTGTTATCTCCAAAGGTTTCTATTAATATTTTCTTTAATTCTTCCCAGGAA
Organism: Panorpa germanica; assembly: GCA_963678705.1. NCBI lineage: Eukaryota > Metazoa > Arthropoda > Insecta > Mecoptera > Panorpidae > Panorpa > Panorpa germanica. Next base: position 18,577 of record CAVMBN010000146.1, read on the forward strand.
TTTATACCTTTCCCCTGAGTACTGTATCTGCTTAATATGTTAGTTTTATTAAAATTACTTCTGTGATGCTGTTTTGTAAAATTAAATCTTTGTCTGCGAATAGGCTTAGAATTATTTCGACTTGTCTTATAAAATCCGGGAGTTTGGCTGGGGTACCATCAAATTTTTGAATTGTATATAAATATGAATTATTAAATCGTAGAGAGTCATCTCGTGATGCTCGCAAAGGTTCACGTTGTTTATTGATTAAATTATTTTGTCTTTGTATACGTTCGTCTTCTGTTGTTATTCTTTCCTGCATTTATTGCATTTGTGCGATAATTGTTTCGTCAACCATGTTGTATGATGTTTATATTTACCCATGTGCTTTTCGTTGCTTTTTGTTTATTGTGATGTTCCTCTAATGCAGGATACGGGATAATAATATAATTTTCGTATGTGTGTGAAATTAACTCTAGTGGGTTATATTCTGGTATATATTCGTGTTTGAATTGAAATCCGTGTACTTATTATCTACGTTAACTTTTGGCTTTTCATTGAACTCTTTAACTTAATAATAAATTGAAATGCGTACTGTTATTTTTACATAGTACAGTTTCTAGCTATATGTGAATTTTTCATAAAAAATGGTCGTTATATGTAAGACCTAACATCTAAAGAGAAGAGAGGAAAGTGTAAATTTTTTTAAGTGTACTCCCTTCACCCTTCCTTCTCTTCAGATGTTAAGTCGCCGGGAATTTTAGTTAATGTAAGATATAATATCCCAACAGGGGTCGCCTAAAGCGGCTTCTCCCATGTCAAAGAGTTTTACTCTTAGTGACAGTATTCTGATATAATATATATTCAGCTCCACGGTTCATAATCCGCACCGTCCTTCTCATACAGGCTCTGTCTTCCATCAGGAGTACTCTGTATTGCCTCTTAGCTCATTAACCCCTAGACACCCTTTCCCCACCTCGTTATAATGCACTACCAATTTGATACTACTGCAATTCATTTAAATAATTATTACTGCACTTACATACTATGGTTTTCATATTAATATCTATAATATGAATATTAGTCTTCTCATTAATCCCCGGCACTAGCGATCTATTATGCTCGTAAATATTTTTGCCCAATATTTTCTCTAGCTTTTTTAAATATTCACAATTAGTGTCTCAATACATATCCCAAGGTTTAATTTTTTTTTTTCAATATTTCTAGCTGTTACTGTTTGTCAAGAATAAATTAGTGTTACTAATTTAATTCACTCTTTATAACTAATACTTACGACGTTAAAGCTCATCAAACCAATTGATAGAAAATTTCGGGTCTCTTACTATTTTATACCCACTTCTTCGTAATGATGTTAGAAAACGGGGTGAGGACATCTAGGCATGATGAAGCTCGCTGCTATTAAAGGTGTTTCAAAATTCTTAAAAGATGATTTTCTTTTTACAAACTGAGTGAAAAAAGATGTTGAATTTTATTCGTGCTGGGAAGAATCAATGTTTTACCCTTTGATTAGAATTGATTTAATATTTAATTAGATTGAGCAATTTTAATTGAATTATTAATTAGACCTTCCAGAGTAAATAATATGAATCTTTTTGGTGCGTTAGTTGACTCAGAAAGTGATTTAGGGATTCATTTTTTATTTCCTGAATTTAGTATGTTAGTTGACGTGTAATTCTGTTCAGTTCTGTTTTATCTTGAATGTTTTTTGTCCTCTGCAACTTTCTTCTAGCTTTTCGTTTTCCTTTTCATATGGGGTGTATTTCTTAATACTACTTGCTGTATATCAATAACTAATTTTCCCGCTTTGACATCAATTTGGTCCGAATTATTTAGTAGTACAATTAATGCGATTTAATTTTTAATTTTTGCTCTAAATTTGCCCCAGTCAGTCCATTTATTTGCTAGCATGGCTGGTTGCTTTTTCTTGACAGTTCTCTCACTAAGTGTTACAGTTAATGGTAAGTGGTCCGATGAAAGATCCGCGTTATCTTCGATAATTATATAATTCGTGGAAATTTTTTTCAGTATAAAGCAGTACTTCTTTCCTCTATCAGTAGCACAGTAGACACACTGGTATTCTCTCACTGCTTCAAGTAGATCTTTGCCTTTTGATATTGTAATTCTTGAATCTCAGAATGTGTGTTTAGCAATAACTACACCAACTATAAATTTTTCACACAGTGTTTGCAGAAATTTCAGTAAGTCTGGTATTTGCAAGTTATGTTGTGGGGGAAAATATATTGCTGCTACTGTTATTGTATAGTTTTTGCTTGTTATTTTTAAAGTTGTGGCTTAAATTTCTTTGGTTTCATATTTTTTAAATTCATGATGTGAGTTGTTGTCCCGAATTATCACAGCAGATCCTCCTCTGGCTTTGTCTTACGGATGAATTGTGTGGTAAATGTCATACCCTTTCATTTTTGCGTATGATTCTCTTTGGTCGTTTAAAAATATTTTTAACTCAAACAAATCTTTTCAGTCGGTTCGCGTTCCACTCAGTTATTCTTAATGCATCATCGCCTTCTTTTACTCTGATTTTTTCCAGCTTTTCTGATGCTTAATTCAGCTATACCTACTCTAATAGAAATATGTTCCATTTTTCTGTCCAATTCCATCAACTTTTTAAGTATTATTTGCATAGTTTCGCATCAGAGGATCCGGTTGGTTTGTCTGCTCTAATTCGCGCACAATATTCATTATTGCGGCTTGAGGGGAAGATGTTTCTGCAAATACTCTCACTGTTTCTATCACTGCAAAGTTATTTTTAATTCTTTCATTATTTACAGTTGGACTGTTGTTTCTTTTGTTGTTATAGTCCTTTGTTCCACTTCTTTTTTACATTTCTGCTGCAACAATTCATTCTTTACAGATTGCTGGATATTCCACGTTACAGTTTATGCATTTCGGTACTTCTTCTATGCTTTGTTGCAGTCTGCTGTTATATGGACAGCAGCACATTTCACGCATCTTGGTTGCCTTTTACAAAATTTGTGTGTGTACAAATCTTTGACATCTTTTATATTAAGAGACTTGCTTAGATTTTCCTATTATCTCCATTCTCACTGTCAACCCTAACATTTCTCGAATGTTTATTATTTTGTTTATATCCTCTTTATTGCCGAAAGTTATCACAAATAGAGGTTGTGGCATTCTTGTAGTTATCTAAAGAATTATTGCCGCTTCTATTACTTTTATACTCTTTTATTTTAGTTCATTTATAATGTCTTCTTGTGCACAATCGGAAGGAAGTCCGCGAGCCATAACGCTTATTGGTCGTGTCTGCTTGTTTTCAGAGGTAAATCATTTCAGCTTCATGGTTTCCAATACCTTTTCAAGATTTCTTATTAAAAATTTCTTAATTACGTTTTTCTACTGTTATTGGTGATATATGATGTTCTCTTTGCCTCAGATTAACTGCTTCCGGCATTGGTGGATGTTGTTGTGGCGAGATAATAGGTGAGCTTTTCACTTTTTGCTCAGCATACTCTTTCTTTTCTTGAGTATCCATTCCGTCTCCTTTTTTAGTTCTTCTTCATCAGTTTTATATGTTGGTTAATTTTGCATTGAAGTGCCATTTGGACTAGGATTCCTGTGATTTTCCAAGTCATCTACTTTTTTCGAAAGCAGTGTATCAAAGTCTACAGACTGCGCCATAGAGTTCTTTCATTTTCTGCCTTGAGCTAACATTCTGTTAACTCAAGACAGGTTAGGTTATTATAACACACGTTATAATTCATCTTTATAAGTGGTTCTGTGATGGCCCTTATATGGTGGTTAAAAGAACAAATGACCGGTATTGTACCAAGAAAAGCGATAAATCGAAAATGGATTAAATTTAGCGTGGGAAGACAAAATTAAAAAACCAAATCTGTAAAACAATCTAAAATTTTAGCTTTAGGTGGTAAGAATTTTAATACTTTTTTAATGTATATGTATAAGTTTTGGTATCTCTTTTTTTCATTTCTTCTTTTTCAGTTCTTATGCTATAGGGGGCATTCATATTATTGACTTTTCAAATTTTTATAGAAAATCGTCATGTTTATGAATTCTGCGTTGCTGATTACAGACTAGATTTAATGTTCTGCCTCGTATGACTTTGTATAGATTTTATACAAGGTTATGTAAATCTTTTACGAGATTTATCGACAGGTAATGGAATAGATTTTTTTTTTAAATTTTTATGTCTTTTATTTTAACTACATAGATATAGGATACTTCTAGTACTCTAAAGAGTCCTATGTTTTTCATTCGGGTTTTTCGTTGGGTGATTAAGTATTTAGGTATACTATGCTTCATAGTTCATAGGTGTTCCATATAAGCTATGAAATATTACGAACATTATTTTACTATTCGTAATTCTTTTATCAACTTAATATTATTTGAATCTATATTCTGTTTTTCTTCTACATTTTTCTGACTGTATTTTGATTTCTGTCATTTTCGATTTCTTTTTGTATTACCGTTTTTACATTGTCTATTTCATTATTCTTATTGCTGTGCCCGATTATTGTTTAGCATAGTCTTTATGTTGGCGGCTTTATATGAAAATCCATTTCTTGTTGGAGAGTGTGGTTGTATTCCTCGTGACTATGGATTTCGAGGTCCATCATCCTAAGCACTGATTCATTATTTCAGTGGTTTGTCGTCACAACTTCCATCACGAGAATGTTGTTCATCCCGTCTATGAAAATTCCAAGTCCACATAAAAATCGTGCCTTAAAGCTATAGTAGCGCGAGGATAAGCATGACCTTCGGCCTCCGCGAGCTGGTGCAACGATCGGATTGAAAGATAAGAAGCACATGCAGTGCCATATGTAGCGGTATTTAGCGCGTAAATTTACCGCGCTACCGTGGTCGCAAAGACTTGCCTTGACCCTTACCTCTTGAATGATTAAACTTAGTATTCACAGATTGAGGGACTACCTGTGCTCGCATACTTTCGAAATTAGTTTGCTTTGTTAAAAAGGCAATCATATGGTCGATGGTGGGCTTGGTCATGGTGCAATAATGCTCCACCCACAGTTCACGAACGTGCTCATGTAATTTGTCGCGAAGAATAACAATTAATAACGAATCCCAAGAATCAACAGGTTCTCCTAGAGTTTTAAGAACATGTAAATTCTTCTGTACATGATTTGCCTTATCTCGTCGTATTTACTTTTTAACATTCAAGAATACTCTTCCGAATCATCACTGAAAAGGTTCACGAATGATGTTAGAGCTTGTTTGATATTTAAAAGTCTAACTTGCTCTTCAGCCGTTATTAATTAATGGTAATTTTGTTTAAGGTAAAAATATGTACGAAACAAATGCTAGTATAAATTTATTGCGAATCGGGAAAATACTAGGAGTAATTGTTAGGAATTAAATGATTGGCAAGGATTATTGGTGAATCAACTAACTTACTTGATTACGTCGATGTATTGTTCTGTCCCCGCAGTGAAGACGAGTTGAAGTTTCAATAAAGAACGGTATTCCGGCTATGATTATACAAATGTTGATTTGGTATTTGTATAATTCTTTGTATATAAAATGTTTGATTGCACACAATTAATGTAGTTGTTTTTACCACTGATTATTATGGTTCACTGTTCACTATCTGGCTATCGAAGGACCAATGTTCGAACCGCGATTATATTATGCGATGATTTATAGTATCGCGCTGATTGGCAATACTGCGATGTTGTACGCCGATATTATGTGAAAGACCACGTGAATGTTTTCGTTTAATTATTGATTTATTAAAAACTTCAAGCATCTATACAGTGGTAGAATGCTTTTGTTGTCGAAAAAAATAGTTTTTAAGAAATAAAATAAACACAAGTACAATAGAAATCTAAACTAAATGTTATTCGTACAACCTTTAAACTAAGATGCAAATTATTTACAATGAATTTACTTTTCTAAAAAAAAACTTAAATTACAGAACCGATGAGAATCCATCAGCTGATCACAATACTGTCATTGCACCCCAATAAAACAACTTAAAACATGGCGCCGCCACTGGTGCACAATTCTTGCAACTCACACCAAGGGACTTTCATCAGCTACTGTTTACAATCATATTGCTAAAATCTGTCTTAAATATCTAAGTGGTTTTGACCTGCCTATTAAGGCTTGTAGTACGCAACACCTAGGCCCGGTTGCTGGTTTCATAGTTACCTATCCGATGTACGATAACTATCCCGCTAACTATTCAATAGCACTAAATCGGGTTGCTGCTTACATAGTTAGTGATGTCACAACCATAAACAGTATGTTAAGTCTAACTATACGAATTCCGACCTATAACTATTGAATCTCTAGTTAAGTCAGCCATATTTTATTTAGTGTCAAAAATATTATTTGAATGATATAAAATATTTTTGAGTTATTCTAATTAAATTAAAAATAAATAAAATAACATAAAAATTATTCTTAGAAATTAAAATTAAATAAATATAAAAAATGAGTGACATAGAAATAATCAGTGATTCCAATGATTTATCGTCAAATTTTTCATCAGACGAGAAAATTGTACATTTTGTTGAAAAAATAACCATGCCCAAAAATATCATAATGAATAGAAATAATCCTATGCTAAAATATAACGATATTCAATTTTTTAATCGATTGCGGCTAAAGAAAAGTACAGTAATTGAAATTTTAAACATAATTGGCAATGAATTAGAACCGCGCAAGAAAAACGAAATTTCTATATCAGCAGAAAATAAACTACTAACCACTTTAAGATTTTTGGCAACTGGAACTTTCCAAATTGTCATTGGTGATAATATGCGAATGCATAAGACTACAGTTTTCCGTATTGTGAGATCGACTGCATAAGTAATTGCCAAATTGTCAGGAAAATATATATTCATGCCGAGTAGTATACAGGAAGTTTAATCTGCAGCAGTAGAATTTTTTGAAAAGTTTAGTTTCCCACGAGTGATAGGATGTATAGATTGTACTCATATAAAAATACAAGGGCCGGGTGGAAGTCGCTCTAAACTATACAGATGAAGAAAGGGTTTTTTTTCTTATAATATCTAATGTGTCTGTAACGCCTCCCTAAAAATAATCAGCATTGATGCTAGTTGGCCAGGGTTCACTCATGATGCAACTATTTTTGATGCATCTTTACTTAAACTTAATGCAGAAGGTGGCACTTTTGGGCACAACTATTTCTTAGTAGATTCGGGATACCCATTAAGAAATTATTTATTAACCCCAGTTTTAAATCCGCAAACAGAAGCACAAGAAAAGTACAATGAAACTCACATTAGAACAAGAAATTCTACTGAACGCACTTTTGGCATTTGGAAGAGACGATTCCCATGCCTTTCAATGGGGCTGAGATGCCAACTAAAGACATCAATGGCTATTATTGTGGCAGCTGCTGTTCTGCACAATATTGCAATTAATGAAGGTGAGGAGTTCGTTGATTCAAATTCCCATTATGAAATAGAAAATGCAGAAGATTACTCGCATCAAATAGCTGACATCAATAGACGAAGTACAATTGGAGACTTTGTTATAGAATCTTACTTTAGATAATTATAATGTATTTATTATTTGTTATAAATAAAAAACATGTTAATACATTATATAAACGTTCTTTTTTGCCAAGAAAATTTGGGGGCTCAGAAGGATACTTGAAAGAAAGCTCAAATTTATAATTGTGTAATAATTGAATATCATATTAAAAGAAAAATCAAAATTCGTAAACGCTAGTTTTATATATATATATAAACTTTATTCAAATAACTGACAATAGTAATAATAAAAATAGGAATAAATTAAAAAATAATTATGTATGTTTTTGCAGTTCTCTTAGTTTTATTTTCAATTCTGCCTCTTTTGTTTTTCTAATTTTAATATTTCCATTTGTTTCTTGCTTTCTGCCTCTTTTTTTGTTTCTCTAATTCCAATATTTCCATCTGCTTCTTGCTTTTACCCTCTTTTTTTTGTTTCTCTAATTCCAATATTTCTATCTGCTTCTTGCTTTCTGCCTCTTTTTTTTGTTTCTCTAATTTCAATATATCTATTTGTTCCAATTTACAATTTTTCTCCAGCTCCAAAATCTCCATTTGTTTGTTGAATAACATTTCACTCTGCTCCAGCTTTTTAAGTTTATGTTCCTTTTCTGAGTTTAGTATTATCATTTTATTATTTAATTGTAAATCATCTTCCTTATTTTTTTTGGATTTTCTATTAATAAAAGCATCGGTTATTTCATTTAAATATTTTCTTTTCTTGAGCTGAATGGCTGGTGCTTTTGTAACTCTCTCGTTACTAATTTTTGGTGTTTCGTAATTTTGTTCAACAGATGTTGTATACTGGGATGGTTTGGGTAAAGAGAACACTTCGAGTGCAGATTTTGAACTCGATGCACCTAAATCAATGTTTGCTGTCGAGGGTCCGGCTCTGTCTAAATCTATGGGCTTTTTCTAAATACAATAGTCTATAAAAAGAAACGATGTCTATCTTAATCTTTTGAACAATATTTTGATTAAAATCTGTATCAATTATTGTTTGTACTAATATATCATTTGTTTAACAATGTATGTAGTGATATACAAACCTTCACCGAATAAATCTGCACTTGAATCGAATGGATTATCGTCCGGCATAAAATTATCTTTTAAGATATTAATAATTTTTAAATCAATTTCAGTGCATTTGTTGTCATACGTTCCGCCTCCAGTTTTATAACATTCTTGCTGAAAATTAATATTTACTATTTAATATATTGAGAAAACTATAGTTACATATTTATAAAAACTTAAATAATAATTAAATTAGGTATATGTTGATATGGAAACGTATTACTTACACGATCGTCGTTCATTTTCTTTTTGGCGCATCTCTTTAAAATGTTATTGAGTTCCTTTAGCTGTTTCTTAGTACGTATTCCTGATACTGCTGATGCGTTATATTTTATTGTAATCTTATCCCAACAGTTATCCTTTAGATTATTATTTAGCGCATTTGTTTGCTTATTCTCTAATAAATTTTTGATATCTAATACTAAATCCACCAGTAAATTTTTGTCAAAATCAGTAAAATTACGACTGCGTTTTTTCATTTTTCAGGGTTATATTAAAAAAACCTTCTGAAAAAAAAAAAAAAATATGTTAAATTATGTTAAATATAAAATAAATACAGTTTACATCGAGTCTCCTTGGTGAGCGCACGTGTTTACAATAAACAAAACAATAAAATAAATAGTGACCTTTTTTTTTGCAAATTATAATATTTTTTTTTTGTGATTTATTTGTATTTAAATTATAATTTATATTATTATTAAGTGATATTACTAAGAAGTGAAGTAACTTCTATTTAATTATCACTGGTTAATTAACAATATGGATATGGAGGCTGAACCTCCCGATAAAAATCCGAACAATAAAAACAACTCTGTGACTAACAAATCATTTCCTACAGATAAAACATCCAGTGATATAACAGAAAACTTAAATAACAATAGTGACAATGTTAAAAAAAAAAATAATAATTTATACAACACAGAAACAAAATATGACTCGTATAAAGTAATGATAGTTAAAAATAATAGTGATGGAAATACATTTTTTAGTTCTCTTAAATAAGCAGAAATAATTTGTAAAATAAGCATTAAATCTAATATAATAGAAATTAAAAAAGTGGGAAGAAATAGAGTAATCGTTCAATGTGCTAATGCAATACTAGCTAACGAAATTACCAAATCAACATTGCTGAAAAACAATGGGTATGAAGCGTTTATCCCATTTTACTGGTGCACAAAAGTAGCTATTATAAAAGGTGTTGATATAGAATATACGGAAGAAACAATTTTAAATAATATAGAGTGTCCACCTTTTAAAGTAACGAGAGTGCAAAGGCTAAATCGAAAAATAAGAGTTGACGGAGCTATAAAATATGAACCCAGTACAACAGTAAAACTATTCTTTGAAGGACTTGCAATTCCTGCTTATGTTTACATGTGGAGAGTGAGACGAGCATGTGAACCATTTGTACAACAGACGATACAATGTTACAATTGTTTTAAATTTGGACATGCAGCCACAAAATGTAGAGCAAAAGTAGCAAAATGTAAATTCTGCGGAAGTGAAGATCATTTACGTACTGCATGCACATCTCCTAACCCGACATGCATAAATTGTAAATTTAACCACGAGGCTACAGACAATAAATGTCCTGAAAAAAAAAGACAGAACAAGATAAAAGATCTCATGGCCCAACACAATCTCAGTTTTTATGAAGCAAAATTAGAATTAACCGAAAAAAATACAAACTATTTATATTCAGTAAGAACTCAAAACTCTTTTGAAGCTCTAAACTACAATGAGACTTTTCCTAATATCACAAATAAATACAATAGTATCAACATAATACCAACATACAAACCAAACCCTTTAACCAGAAGAACTAATACCAGAGTGAATAAATCAAATACAGGTAACTCGTTACAAAGATCTTACAGTCAACCACAACCTACGACATCCACTAAAGAACCAATTACAAAAAGAAGAAGAGAAGAAAAGAAACCTAACAATGAAGAAAGTGACACATTCCTTAAGAAAACTAATCAAGGAAAAAACAGAAAGCAAATCAACCAAGAGAAACCTGATATCACAATGGAAAACAATGATAATGATACCTGCTATACAGCAATATATAATAAAAATAATGATGACAAAATTAAAGATACAAGCAAAGACCCAAATATTACATCCCAATCTCTTAGAAGCTACAAGAAACAAATATCTAGTGTACAATGGCCAAACTCGTAAGAAAACATCGATATATAAATTAAGTTTATTTTTTAATAAAAACTCTATTCACATCACTAAACCTAATCGGTTAATAAATTTACTAAAATATTAAATCAACAACAAATATATAAACATAAAGAAAAAATAAATTTTATAAATAAATCGAACAACAAGACCAAAGATATAAAAATTAATCATTAATTAAAACAGTTAAAATGATAAATTTTATTCAATGTAATTGCAGAGGAGTCAGATATATTAAAGAGGAACTACAACATATGTTACAGAAGCATAACATACATATATGCATACTTTCAGAAACGTTTTTAACAAAACATCTCAATTTCAATATCAAAGGCTATTTTATTGAAAGAGAAGATAGGATACAGAATACAAACTATAATCGACACGGGGGTGTTGCTATCTTGATTCATAAATCTATAAAATATAAACGAGTAATGCTAAATAACCCATTAAATTCGGTCGAAATAGTTGGAATAATTATAACAAATAACGAAACTGATGTAATATGTATTTTATCAATCTATGCTAAACCAAATCATAAACTATCTAATTCAAACTGGTCACTGATAAAACAACAAATAGCTGTTCCTGTTATACTTGCTGGAGATTTTAACGCGACTAATCTTGCTTGGGATATAAACTGTCCAGGTAGTCAGTATGAAGGTAACGAATTGTTAGAATTCATAGAAAACGAAAATCTAAATATCATCAACGATGATAAACCAACTAGAGTAAGCAATCTCAGTACAAGGGACAGTATATTGGATCTCACATTGGTATCTATGACGTTAACACAACAAATTATTTCGTGGCAAGTTCTTGCAGATAGCTTAGGTATTGATCACTACCCAATTTTTTTCTGTCTGAATGTCTATAATAAAGACCGTTACCGTACATCAGAATATTTAACGAGGAGAAATTTCCGAAAAGCAGATTGGGAGAAATATAGCCTTGAAATAGAAAGCAGAATTTCAAACCTTAGCACAAATGGAATCACAAGTAATCCCCAAGATGTTAAAAACAAATACAACCAATTTAGAGATGTTATTAATAATTCGGCAGACATACATATTCCATCTACCAGATTGTATATTATAACTCCTAATAAAATAAAACCGTCTTGGTGGGACACAGAGTGCAATAAAATGATAGCTCAAAGAAAATTAGCACTAACTATTTTTAATAAAAACATGACAATGGCGAATTATTTAAATTATAAAAAACATCAAGCTAAAACCAGACGATATTTTAGAGCCAGGAAAAAAATAGAATGGCAGAATTTCTGCGAGAATTTAAACCCAAACACAACAACTAACATTGTCTGGAATAATATAAGAAAAATTAACAATAAAAGCTATAGTACTAAAAGGATAAGTGATATTGAAAATTTAATAGAAGAATTCATTAAAAAAAAATTTCCACAGAACAACAATTTAAATATTACTACCACCACCACCATAAAAGATAATTTCCTATATAATAACATAAATATAAATGAAGTAAATTTCGCGTTAAATCATAATAAAAACAGTAGCACAGGATTTGATAGAATAAATTACAAAATGATACAAAACCTACCCGACAATGCAATAAATCATCTTACACAAATATATATTCTGTCATTAAACACTGCTGATATACCATTAGACTGGAAAAAACATATCGTTGTTCCTATATTAAAACCAGGAAAAGATCCAAACAAAGAAGAATCATTCAGACCAATTACTTTACTATCATGTATGGGCTAAACTATGGAATCAATCATCAAGAATATAGTGGAATGGTATCTCGAACATCATAAAAGATTACCTGAGTTACAATTTGCTTTTAGAAAAACAAGAAGTACGCAGCATAACTTAAACATATTGAATATCGATATTCAAAGAACATATAGTAAAAATCATTATATGATAGCTGCCTTCATTGACATTGAAGCTGCTTATGACAATGTTAATCTTAAAATATTAAAAAGTAGAAAACATTGGTATATCTTCCAAAATATCCAACTGGATTATAAACTACTTCCAAAATAGAGAAATAACAGTTAGATACAATAATAAGTTAACTGGTCCTATACTATGTAATCACGGAATTCCACAAGGCTCAATATTATCTCCCTTATTATTCAACATATACACAGAAAACTTAACAACACTATCAGATAACAACACAACAGTACTGATGTATGCAGATGACATGGTTATTTATAGTATGGGTCATACGCAAGATATAGCTCAAAACAGATTACAATCAAAATTAAGAAAACTAGATATTTTACTAAAGGAAATCAAATTAAATATATCGTCAGAAAAAAGTAAAATAGTTATATTTACAAGGCATAAAATAAACTGCAGTCCAAAAATAACCATCAGAAATAAAAACATAACTGTTAGTTCAAATACCAAATTTCTGGGTATATTCTTTGATACGAAAAGCACTTGGGCGAAAGAAATTGCACATATTATTAACAAATGTCAAAAAGGCTTAAATTTGATGCGATGTATAGCAGGATACAAATGGGGCGCACACCCAACAACCTTAATAAAAATATATAAAGCTATTGTTAGACCGCATATTGACTATTCTAGTACTATGATCTGCACCGCAAATAACTCAAGATTAAAAAAAATTGAAATTATACAAAACAAATGTTTAAGAATAATATTAGGTGCGATGGTTTCAACACTAATTCAAATCCTCAACCATCAAACTAATATTCCTCCGGTAAATATCAGAATACAACAAATATCAGACAGTTTCTTTTGTAAAAACAGACATAACCCATGCGGCCCCTTAAATACAAGATTATCTAAACTATATGTTCTTTATAATAAACCATATTGGACAACTCATAAAAAACCGGCACTTTTAACTAGTTTTGATAGATATAATAACTTAAACTTAGAGGTACATAACACTATACCTTTTTTTAAATTTATATTAGAAATAAGCATGACAACAATACATACAGAAATAAATTTGTTCAAGAAGAATGAAAGTAAGGAAATAACTCATCAAAAATATATGGAATATATAACAAAAGATGATATAAACTGGAGTATATGGTTTACCGATGGTTCATTCGAAAAAAACTCTAAAACTGGAGGAATTGGCATTTACAATCATAATACAGATCAACAATATAAATACAAACTTAACAATATTACAAATTCTTATAATACAGAAATAACAGCAATAATGAAATTACTAGAAATAATACAAAACACTGACAATAAAAATATATTAATCTTCACTGATTCTCGTAGTGTTTGTTTATCTATAAATAACAATACATTCAAAAACAATAACATATACAAAATATGCTCAGTTAAAGAATATCTTTGAAAAATGGAACAAAGAGATATCAATGTTAAACTTATTTGGATTCCCGGACATGTAGGCATAAAAGGAAATGAAATGGCTGACAAACTTGCAAAAGAAGCTTGTGTAGATGGAGAAATAATCGAAATAATTTGGTCAATAAATGATTCCAAAAAAATAATTAAAGAAAATTGTATGGCAGAATGGCAGAATATATGTAATGAGAAAAGTCAAAGTACTGGAACATTTTTTTTTACAGCGAATCAAAAAATTTCAACAACCACATGGTTTAATAAAAATCTTTTACGGAGATATATTTCAACAAATTGTCGAATGAAATCTGGGCATTCTAGATGTCCAGCTCATCTATACAAAATAAATCTAAAAGTCTCACCTAATTGTATTTGTGGAGAAGAAGGAACTTTGGACAGTAGATGTTTATATAAGAAATATTATTGTTTGTCCACAGAGAGCAATGTATATAAATCAACTAGGTCTAAAATATAAATGAATTGGAACAAAGATATCTTATATCTAGCATTAATTAAAATAAGAGCAAGATATTGATATATAGGTATGAATTTTGCATGCATTTATTAACAGTTATATAACAAGACATAAATATTTATTGTGACACCTCAATGGGATTTCTTACTAGATTCATTACGATGCACAGATTTCACACTATTCACAGGCTGTCACATACAAGCGGCAGAGAAACATGCTGTCAACTAAGAAAGAGATTTGTACTAATATGTCGTACGAATTCGAACAAAATTATACCATCCAGTATCTAACGGTATTAAAGAGAGATGGCATAGAACAAAAAAAGGTACAATAATTTCTAACCCATTTGAGGTAAGAACGCCATACAAGGAAGACATTAAAGATTTACCGTCAAAGATGCTCTTTGGAATGACATTAAGCATTCCGGGAGATGTTTTCATAAATGAAGACCAACCAGCGAACCCAGAATATTTCATTGCAGAACACCGTAATTGTATGAGAGCAATTAGACCAACACCAACGGCGCATCATGTAAAAGCAAAAAACTTGGGAAAAATAGAAAGAACGACATTTTTGTGATAAAGATATTATTAAGATTTGTGAAGTTAAGAGAGTACACATGGTGCAAATATGAATTAATGTAAAATATAGAATAATAAAGTTGTTTTTACTAACATCGAAATTTGTAATTCATTATAATTGAGAAACAAACTATCGCACCTGTGCCACGCCAGTACATATTTTGTATGTGCTAGACTAATCCTTCTCCAACCTGTCTGAAAATGTTCTGTTGGTAATGTGGTAAACTGCAATTTTTATAAAAGTGGATAGAAACTTTATCAAAGTTTCTATCCACTTTAACTTGTACAATACTGAATCTAATGGGCTTGTGTCTTATGTCTTGATTTCTATAAAACTGTACTACATATTGATAAAGTTGGTTACTAGAACCTCAAATGTCCAATTACTTATTAATAACTCCTAGTATTTTAGGAGATATTTACAATTGAAAAAGTCATTTTTTCTCTTTAATTATTAAAGGTATTCAATGTTGGACAACATTCCAACTGCATGTGAAATCACAGCCGCTACTTGCTATCTCTTTTATACAACAGAGCGAAAAAAAAAAATTCTTGACAGAATTCTGACAAGTTTACAGGTTACCAACCTTACAGCTCATAAATCTCTGCTATATGTATTTACATGTCAAAATATCAAATATTATTTACAGCTATTTCAAGAAACAATAAAATCCTAATGTTATGTCTGCCTAATGTTATGTAACAGGGTTAAATAAAATAAAAACTTATTATACTCTAACTTGACTTGATTATTTCGAATACCAACGGCCACAAAACTTTACCACAGCACCGACCTACTCAACAAATAATTGACCTTAAAATGCATTTCACGTCATACAAATATATATGACAATTTCTAGCGCTATCTCCGTCAACATTTACATTTTTAATAAAATAGACACGCCAATACACATTTATTAACATCAATTTCAATCAACAATTTGAAAATCGATCACAAAAAAATGAGGACACAAGCCCATTTACCTTGGTCATCTTCCGCTAGTGTACCTGTAATATACTACAAATATTTCTACACTCGATAATAGTACAATACTATCTTTTGCTGATGATACTGCCATATAATATTTTTGTTTGGTATAAATAGTGATGAATCTACAAAGGAGTTACAAGCAGCTGTTAAGGAAATAAAAAATTGAGCAAAATGATGGAAAATTAAATTAAATGGATCGGTTCATATATACTTCACAAATAGAAAGATCTAGAACATCTAAATATACATCAACAATAATGTAGTTCCTTACACGAAACACACCGAAGTACCTTACAGTGAATTGTACTAACTGATTAAAATTCTACTCTGTTAGTAAAAAATAAGTTACTAATATACAAACATATCCTTACACCAGTGTGGACTTATGGTATTTAGCTATGGGGCTGTCCCAGTCAGAGTAACAAGGATTTAATAGCAAGTTTTAAAAACAAAGTGCTAAGAAACATAGAGCAACCACCCTGGTCTATTGAAAATAGTTTTCATCACCGGAACTTAAAGATGGAAACTGTGGACACTACAATAAGGAAATTTAAAATGAGTCACAAAGAAAGATTCCAACAACATGTTAATGACGAGTTAGTACACCTACTGGACAACGATGGATAAAAAGAGAAGACTAAAAAGGGTTAAACCTTTTGACTTAGTTTAATAAAATTAAATGTAATAAAATGTAATCTCTCAAAACGTAATACATATTTGTGTTAAATATTTCATATCATACAATAAGGTATGCTGAAGAGCAGAACCTTTACTATTTATATAATGTTAACGATAACTTGCTTATTAGTGTGATGATCTAGATTGTAATAGTTACAAAAAAAAAAAAAACTTGGACATCTAGGAAAGCACCCGCACAAAGTCTTCGGTGACACGGAAGGTGGCGTGAGTGATATTATGTTTTTGTCTAAAACCAAATTGGTGTATTTTGTCAAGTATAATGTAATACGCTCGTTGATAACTTTTTCCATCACGCTGGAGATAGCAGGTAAAAGTAAAATGGGCCGGTAACTACTCAAAAGTTTAGCATCTTTCGTGCGTTTACATCGTGCTTGGAAGAGTTTAAGGCTAGAGTCTACCTACAAAAAAATTGTACTAAAACACGGTCCACGAATTTTAAGATTACCAACGTATTTTAAGAGATAGACTGATGATTTTTTAAAACTAATAAAGAAGAACTGATTATTTGATCTGTAGAAGTATATTTTGCATTTTCTAAGTTTTAAAGAAATTGCAGGCAAATAAACAAGAGCAATATTGGACTAAATATTTTTATTATATGGAAACAGTTGAAAATAACAAGAATCGGAAACATAGATTCGAAGCCCACATACTTTACCAATATTTTATGGAAGACATAATTAAATTTTATTGATTCCTATCGCTTAAATATTGATTCCAGTGAACGTATGTTATGTTATATATATTAATTGTGTGTGCCTCTTGGCTTTACAATCTACAGTATTATATTTCTAATACATTTCATTCCTATATACATTCAAACTTAAAACTAAACTTAAAATATTCTAGACTTTTAATACTTCCAAAAGTGCTTTCTGCTTCTTCTTTTTTTGACCCTCTCTATTCTTCTCCATCAGCTTATTTATTCTCCTGTTTTTCCTCTCCTTCTTACTATTTCCGCCATCCACCTCTTTCCTTCACTGCCTCCCTTTAATAGCTGGCCAATATTCCTTTCGCTCGCTACTTTTTCCTTACACTCAAACTTAATGTGCTCCAGTGTTTCGTCCTGCGCTCCACACATTCTACACTTTCTTTCCTCACTCTTTTCCCAGTATCTGTTTCCTTTTTCCTCATTTCCCAATTTAAACCTTGCTGTTCTTCTTATGTGTTTTATGTCTTATTCTATAAGGTACTGAGGTACATTATTTTCCAATAACCTCTTATATCTTTTATTGTAGTTACTTTTTTCAATTTTTCCCATTCTCTCCTGCTGTTGTGTCTCCTTATCCCTTCTCCTTAGCTCCTCTTCCACACTTGCGCCACCTTTTTTCTCCTCTCTGCCTCCTCGTACGCCATTCCATTCCTTTTAAAGTACTCCTTTTTTTTTATTTTTTGGACCTCCTCCCCCCCCATTTTTTAGGTTATCCTCTCTTATTTTCTTTAAAATTTTGCTTTCCGCTCTGTTCAATTTCTCCTCGTATTTTACTGCTCTTTCCCCTGTTTTAATTCGTATCTTATCCCTTTTTAGCTCCTCCATCACCATGTATCCTGGCGTGCACCTGTCCAGCCCTAGTACCCATTTCATATATCTCACCTGTATTCTTTCCAACTTTTCTTGTTCCTTCCACCCCCAAACCTCTGCTCCATACAACATCATACTTGCTATCAGTCTATCAAATATCCATATTCTCTTTTGTATGTCCCCCCCAAATACCTTTTCCCCGAGTCCCCATACCCGTCGCATTGCTTGCTCTGCCTTCTTTGCCACCTCCCTTATCTGCGCCTCTTCTCCATTATTCTTTTTAAAAGTGTAGCCTAGATATTTAAATTCTTCTACTTCCTCAATGTCCTCTGTCTTGTATCTCCACCTTTTATGTCTCCTTTTTCCACCCCCTTTTTTAAATACCATAATTTTTGTCTTTTCCACGTTTAACTCTAGTCCTTTCCTGTCTATATACCTCCACAGCCGGTGTGCCATCTCCTGCAGCTCTCCTTCCCTTTTTGCCAACAGGACTATATCGTCAGCGTATGCTAAAGTCCATATCTTGTAGTGCCTTCCTATTAGCACCCCCCCATCTTGTCCTTTTTCCATTACCCCCTCTAAGTCTGCTGTATATATCGCAAATAAAATGGGGCTCAGAGGACAACCTTGCCTCAACCCCTTGTCTGTCCAGAATTCTTCTGATTCTTCACCCCCAACTCTTATTCTCATTCTTGTTTCTTCGTAAATTTCTTCAATACATTCCATTATGTCCTCATCTATTTTTTTCTTTCTCATGTACTTCCACAATTTCTGTCTGTCGACCATGTCAAACGCCGCTTTAAAGTAAACGTATGTTTTATTAATATTTCTCACATATTCATAGAAACAGAACCGTTTTTAGTTCACAAGTTTTGCCGCAGATGGCAGAGCTAAGTTTTTCAATACACTTACAACCATGACCAATCAAAGTTGTTTCGGGTGCGTAACACACGATATATTTAACAGAAATAAACTATTATTTTATATTAATCAGGTATATTTTATTAACCAAAAGTACACTTGCATTGTGATATCACAGAGTACAGAATTACAGACAGTAAAAAAATGAAGAAGAATAGTAGTGTCATTTACTAGAGAGCGCTAAATTTGAATCCAACACTCCTTCTAAATTTAAACATTCTAACAATAAATCAGAATTAATTGAGTCTAATGAATATCACAAGATATTCTGACATATCACTTAGGAACAAAATTGTAGTTAAACATAATAAGTTTAGATCTTAAGAATTGGAATTTATCTTTTGCCAATGCTTTAGTTAATATATCTGCATATTGATCAGCAGTGCTAACAGATTTAAGATCTATAATTTTTTGAAAATATTTTTCTTTTATGAAGTGATACTTAATATCAATATGTTTACATCTTTTATGAAAATTTATATTCTTTATTACACTAATGGCACTTTGATTGTTCAAATGTAAACACATAGTGTTTTGTTTATATTCACTAATATCACATAACACTTGCTTTATCCACATAGCCTCTTTTGTTGCAGCACAGGCTGCCATAATAAATTTAGCTTCTGTTGTTGACAGAGCAACCGTCGGTTGGCGTTGGCTGGAGCGTCTTGTATCAATATCATTTGCATAATCAGCATCGCTATAACCAGTAACAGCTGGTGGCTCTGATGTTGATGAGTAGTACAGGCCATAATCTTTAGTATCCTTCAGATACTTGAAGATCTTCATGACAGCGTTCCAGTGTGATTTGTTATAGCAACTTAAAAATCGACTCACCAGGCTCACGGCAAACATAATTTCTGGTCGACTAACTGTAGCCAGATGCATAAGAGAACCCACAGCTTCTCTGTATAGATAGTTTTTCTCTGGTTCTTCATCTCCCTTTTGTAGCTTGACATGGAGGTCCACTGGAACAGTGTTCGGGTTAGCATCAGTCATGTTAAACTTCTCTTAAACATCTTAAGCATCAGTCATGTTAAACAGTTGTTCAACATACTTGGTCTGATGTATAAAAATACCGTTGCTAAGTATCTCAATTTGCATGCCCACAAAATTACTTGGTGTGTTCAATATTTTTACTTCCAGTACAGATTGTAGTTCTTTAGTTATTTCTTTCAGAGTGGATTCAATTTTAGAAAATTGTAGGCCATCATCCACATACAGACAAAGATAACATTTCTCATTATTGACATGACCAACATACACAAATTAATCAGCTTTGCTGTTGATGAAGCCAAATTTTCTTAATATTGAGTCAAATTTCTTATTCCAGCTTCTGGGGGCTTGCTTTAAACCATACAGCGACTTGTTGAGCTTGCATACCATGTTGTTTTCACAGGATAGACCTTCAGGCGGAGACATAAATATTGTCTTTTCAAGTTCAACATATAGAAATGCAGATTTTACATCAAGTTGTAAGATTTTAAGTTTATTTTAAACAGCCATGGAAAGCAATAAACGTATTGAATCATACCTTACAGTCGGAGCGAAGGTTTCTGTGTAGTCATTACCTGCGGTTTGTGCAAATCCCTTAGCACAAAGTCTCGATTTGAACCGTGGACCCGTTGACTCTTCCTTTATTCGGAACACCCATTTACTGCCGATCACTTTAGCATTTAGAGGTTTTTCTATCAATGTCCAGGTTTCATTTTTCTTATGAGCATCAAGATCTTCATTGATTGACTTTATCCATTCATTTTTATTTGTTGAATGTACTGCTTCTTCATATGTTACAGGAACACAGGATAAGAATAAACACAGATAAGTATGTTCTTCAGTACATGGTGAGTTGAAATTCTTATTTTTTGTTCTATTTCTTGGTCTCAATGTCACATTACTGACAGGAGGAGAATCAATACTGGTGTCGATGAAAATCATTCTGTTAGCCTTTGGGTCCCATTTTCTGCGTTTTTCTTTAGGCAGATGAACCATTGCCTCGCAGCCAAATATACGCATATGATTAACATTTGGTTTGCGTCCAGACCACATTTCCATAGGAGTCTTAAAAGTCAAGGATCTGGTTGGGGAACGATTGATGATGTAAGCAGCAGTGTGTATTGCATCTGCCCAATACAACTTCGGCAGACCAGCGTTGAGTAGCATGCACTTCGCTTTTTCAACCAGTGTCCGATTCATGCGTTCCGCAATCCCATTCTGTTCAGGCGTGTATGGTGTGGTGGTTTGATGGATGATTCCGGCACCTTTCAGGTAATCAGAGAAGGCTTTGTTATCGAATTGAAGTCCGTTGTCTGTACGAAGAACCTTTATACGAGCATCCAATTGATTTTCAACTTCTTGCTTAAATTCTTTGAATTTACTGAGCACTTCAGACTTGTTGTGAAGAAAGTATACTGAAATCTTCTTGGAATATTCATCAAGGAAGGTTAAAAAATATCTGCTTCCACCGAGAGACTGGGTTTCCATTGGCCCACATACGTCAGAATGGACCAGTTCTAGGGGTTTGGTGACTCTTAATCCATCACTTTTAAAAGGTAACCGTGTCTGCTTTCCTTCTTTACAGGTTATGCATTTCAGATTTTCTGTTTTTCCTGAGAAAGTTAAATGCTCTGTGTTATCAGACATTTTTTTCAAAGTTTGGAAATTAAGATGTCCCATCCTCTGGTACCAGCAAAAGGCATCTTGTTCATGTTCAACACTGGACATGTGCGCAAGGCTTTCAGGCATGTTCAGCCGGTACATGTTATTTACAATGCTCGCAGTTGCTATTATTTGATTCTTGCTGTTCATGATCACACAGCCTGAAGTATCAAATTTTACTTGGCACCCATTTTTAATAATTTGGCTTACAGATATCAGATTAGTTGCCAATTCAGGAACATATAAGACATTTGTCATAAATATTTAAGCTCACATCTCCTGAGCTTTGCACAGATAACACTTTGTTATCAGCAACTCGATGATGCAACAAACACAGCGGCATAAGAAGAGCTAGGTTTCTGTGTCTTGTTCTTGGGTTTGTGTTTGTTGCATTCAGAGCGTTTATGTCCATATTAATTGCAGGAATAACATCTCGGATCCTTGGAGAACTTCTTGTTTACAGAGTTGTTATGAAACTTCTTGTTGACAGCAAAAGCCGTTGTGTTGTTGTCTGAATTTCTAACATCTTGCAATAGTTTTGCTTTCACACTGTCTGCAGTTACTTTTATGCCAGAGCTTTCGATCGCAATAATCATTGGTTGATATGATTCGGGCAGACCGGAGATCAGCAACGTCCCGAGCCACTCGTCGTCCACTTTAAAGCCAATGTTGCGCAGCTTGTGAGCTGTTGACATAATTTTGCTTACATACTCTTCTATATTTTGACATCCACTGAGCGATGTGTTACATAAATCACGCAGCAGACCAACTCGGCGTGTAAGTCCGGAGTCGTCAAACGCTTCGGCCAATTTGTCCCAAACTCCTTTGGCCGTGTTTTCCTCTTGGATATGAATGTAATTGATCAGATCAACCAGAAGAATTTTCTTTGTTTTTGCTTTTGTATCACGTTTTGAATCTACGGGTGACGTCGGGTCAACCTCAGTGCAATCCCATAGTTCTTCGTGTTGTAGGTATGTTTTCACTGCGAATTGCCAAGTCGAATAGTTTTCACGGCCAGTTAACTTCTCGATAAATGCCAGTGAATTGTTCGATGCCATTTTTATTCGTTGAGAACACTTTTAAACACAATGAAGTTTTTTTTTTTTAAGGTTATGTTTACCACTAAAAGTCTTTATTTACTGTTTACTTTTCGGAAAACACTCACTAAACGTCTCTGGGCTTAACTGGGCCCATAACCTATTATATTTAGCAGAAATATAATATTATTTTATATTAATCAGGTATATTTTATTAACCAAAAGTACACTTGCATTGTGATATCGCAGAGTACAGAATTACAGACAGTAAAAAAAAGAAGAAGAATAGAAGTGTCAATTACTAGAGGGCGCTAAATTTAAATCTAACAATTTACAAAGTAATAAAAACACCATAAATAAACTATGAACGCCAATGTACATTAGCCATTGCGAGGCATTTGTTCTTTGTGTAATTTATAAAAATAAAGTAACAATTTTTGATGATGCAAAACTTATAAATCAATAAATGTAGAATTTTAAAATTTTACAATTATAAAAGTTATAGATTCAAATACAATAATGGATTCAAACGTTGTACCCGTGTAGAGCAAATCTATAATTGAAAAAATTGTATAGAAAACTGTCACTTTCATGTTTTTGGGCAACACGATAAATGTGTTGGTTATATCTGTCATAGTTTAAACGATGAACAACCACTTGTGTCAGAATTGAAATTTAAAGATAACGGAATTTTCTAAAAATTAACACAAATTATAGAAAGCTTAGACAGGAGTTCTAATTCATTAATTTATGATGCTGATAGCAATACCGTGAAGCAATTGTTTTCCGTTGTTGCCAAATTCGTTGCGGGCAAGCCGATTAATTTTACGCAACGTAGATCTCTGTAAAGAAATTTTTTGAAAATAAACGAATTGAAAGCCTTAGGAAGCGCAAAAGTTATACATAACGACATACAACCAAAAATTATGTTGATCTTTATCTTGAAGCTTGATCCATTATTTTATATGTCTTATTATCAAATAGCAAATATATAAATTTTAAATAAATACAAATAACTTTTCATATTTAAAATTATCATTTCATTATCATTATTTCAATTATATTATTTTGTAATTACACAAAGAAATTTGTATTTGTATGTTTACAATTTTATATTTATTGCAGTACTAAATATTTCATTTTCCCATCGATTGTGGTTAGAGTCGAGTACGTATATTTACGTCGATTTGACTATGAGTTTGGTACAAGCACAATATCTATTTCTTACGCACTATTAATTAATTATATATAAGCAACTATAATTGTTGTATACAACATATCTTTGAACAAAGTATGCTGGGCTGGTCTTATAACTGGGAATTAACAAAATTAAAATTAAATTATAAATTATTTCTGTAAATACTCGGATCGACAAGTTCAGGCAGTATACAATCCATGTAAAATTAACAAGTAAATTGTTCTTTCATATTTACGTTAAAAAATTTATTTTTCGTTACATTTTCAGCACCAGTCCAAACAGCAAATATGGAAAAGATTTTCTGTGTAACGTGTAGCTGTCCCTGCACTTGGTAATATATCATGTTTTCTTTATTAATTCCTATTATTTCCACGGTATTTAGTAGAGAATTTAGAATAATCTTTAGAAACTACTAGCGCATTTATTCATTTTAATAGAATGTATTACTTAGTTTAGGACTATCTTAGGAGTAAGTCTCACAATAACGAGATGTAACGAGACGAAATGAGACAAACGATTACGAGACGGGACCGAGACTAAAACGATACCTATTTTTTTCTAAACTTCCGAGACCAAGACGAAATTTTTGAAAGTCTCGTCTCGTGTGAAGCCCTAGATATCGTCAATGTCATCAGCTTTACCATTTTTACTATCCTGAATCTATGATTGAATATGTTCTCATGATCTTTGAATTCTGTAGTTAGGTGACTAGCGATTACATCCGCTTTGCAACGTGTGACTACGTTGCCCTCGAACAGGAAGATATCAACTACGGACGTGTACTGTAATACGATTAAAGTCTAGATGTATCGGAGCCATAACATCGACCGCATGCTTAAATGCAAACGTTTGCAGGGTACGACCTAGGGAATTCGTTCTACGAAAATTCAACCTAACGCTTTTTTCATTTAAATCACCGCCGACAATTATGCGCTCATGTGTAGTGAAACGTGTTACTAAATTTTCGCGCAAAAGTCTCAAGAAAGGTGAACGACAAATACTGGCAACTAAAGTATCTTTGTTAGACTGTTTAATCACTGCAGCGGTTGTTTCAAGATAACCAAGATCATCGATCCGCACAACACGGTGATTTACTACTGGTGTATTGGTTAGTGTAAAAAAGGGACAATTCAGGCGCATTATCCAATAGCCCATTTACGTTCTATGTTACTAAAAGGTTAAAGGTTAGTCAATTTATCCACAAAGCGGGATTGAGTCATTACCAAACTAAATAGATCAATGGTTGGAGATTAAGATCTTGAAGAAATGTATTTATTAGAGGTAACTTTGAGAGGTAGAGGCTTTTATTGTGGTTTTTATTAACGGTAGAATTTGTTTCATCCGAGTTCATCAATGTTGTTATGTCCAAGAGGGGATCTGTGCTTGGTTGGATTCCCTCCTAACTTCGAAGGAGACCTAGCAAGTAGCGGTGGTGGATATGTAGACCTTAACGGAGGATTTTTAGGGTTCGTTTGAATATTAGATATATTTGCGCTTATTAAGTTTGCAGATATGTCAGGGGCAAAATACATAAAGAATCCGTTTATATTATAATTTTATTATTATTCATAAATTTCCAATGCTTTTAATATTAATAATTTTTCACCAGTATAAAGTATCATTCCCACTCACTGCTTTAATTTAATTTTGTATTTTATACTTTATATTTTATATTTAATTTAAATTGTTTGGCATATGGCAATACGCGTAGTCATTCACAGAAGCATTTTTAATATTTTTTTTATTTTTTAAGTTTTCTTAGTTTTTTTTAGAATCTTACAAGGTCCAATATTTTAAATTAAAAATATTAAATTAGGAAAAACTATATTAACACCTTAAATGTGACAACCTGTCAAAATGCAGTAGAATTTATTTTTAAGAGAAGTTTAATGTCAGTTTGTCAAAAATAAAAAAATAAAAACAATTTCTATTACTAATTGTTATTATTAACAGCAGTTTTAATTATTTCAATTACAATTTTGTCGAAATGTCAAAATTTATATTACAACGATGCATTCGCACTAAATTACCTAAACTTAAAACACAAATGTAAAAAGGAATGCTTAAACGAGAACCTGAAATCTGGATTACAATATTAAATAAAAACTAAGTAAAAAATTAAGTAAATTAAATATCAAAACAATGAGTGGGAATGAGCCTTTAGAGCAAACTTTGTTAAATTGTAAAAATAGAATTAAAATTTGAAATGAAATTTAATTCACATACAAAGAACAGTCGTTGCTTGGGGTAAATATTTATATTTTATATTTTAGTGCAGGCGTTGGAGTTAAGTGAGTATGCATAATATGAGGAACGGATTCTGACAACTTATATAAGTTCTAGCTGTCTTATATACCAATAGTATAAATGTTGCCAGTTGGCGCGCTTTTTATTTATTCTCGATGTAAAAATTACTATGAGAAATCGTATATCAGTGGATGTAAAGCGTAGCAATTTTATTTTTTAGGAGTACTAACTAAGTTTCAGGGATAAAATATTGTAAGAAATAAGTATTAAGTTAAAAAAATACAAAAATAATTCAAAAGAATTTATTGTTTATAAAAAAAAACCAATAAATATATTATATAAAATGATAGAAAATACAAATAAGCCCCCTTCACAAGAATTTGCTGTTTGGACAGCTGTGTCAAACCAGTTGTGGATCCACACTCGAGAACCGAAAAGCGCAGCTAACAAATTCATTCGATACACGATCAAAACCGCAAAAAAAAAACAGAATAAGATCACGCTCACAAGACAAAACTTTTGACCAATGATGGTATCATTACAAATTTGTGGACAAAGCAAAAATCAACAGGAAAACAACCAGGACAGGCGCTGACGGCAGCCAGCGATTTGGGCCAACGTTCACGTCGCCTATTTGTAATAGATATACACACAAAGCAACAATTTTTAGTAGATTCGAGCGAATATATATGTCGTACCACCCAGAACTCAAGACTTATCTAATAAATAAGCGAGGGATTTATTCGCAGCAAATGGCTCACCAATTCACACGAATGGGAAACTACTCAAAATCAATATTGGATTTAGAAGAGATTTCACTTGGCCTTTTGTGATAGATCAAGTGCAAACTCCGGTTATAGGTGCAGATATTTTTAACAATTTTGGTTTACTTGTAGATTTACAACGCCACTGTGGCACCTAAAGACATTCCAAAGACTGCAGTAATTACACTTTTTGGATTAGTCGAATTCGTTAGACTTAGTTCTGGTCTACGTAATGGTGCACATTCATTTCAGAGATTTATGGAAATATTTGGAAAACATACTAATAGCGTCAGATCATGGAGTGCAACCCAAAAATCACAATGACTCAGTGTTAAACGTATTAAACAAATATGGACTAGAAATGAATTTATCAAAATCTGTTTTTAGCGTTCAATGTGTCAATTTTTTGGATTTTTCCGTGAAAGCGAAAGGCATCCAACCATACAAGGTACAAGCTCAACCAACCACAGTAAAGGAACTAAGAACTTTTCTTAAAACGATAAACTTTTATAGACAATTTCTACCTAACTCTGCACAAAAACAACATATCTTATTCACTACTATCGCTACCAATGGTAACAAAAAGAATGATAGGACGCCACTCAACTGGACAGCTGATCACATAAATATTTTTAATTAGTTAAAAAAGTATTTAGCAGAGACAGCACTCCTCGCGCACCCACTTCCTTCTGCACCGTTAGCACTCATGGTGAACGCCTCGGATACTTCTGTAGGGGGGACACTTCACTACATCCTTTAGCTTTCTTTTCAAAGAAACTCACACGAAGTAAACAAAAATACTGCACCTATTATAGAGAATTATTGGCTGCATATAAAGCTGTAAAATTCTTTCGATTTATGCTGAAAAGACAATTTACAATCTACACGGATCACAAACCATTGACATTTGCATATCGTCAAAAACCGGAAATAGCATCATTAAGACAGCTTCGTCATTTGGATTTTATTGGTCAGTTTACCACAGACATAAAATTCATTCTTGGTAAAGAAAATGTAGCAGTAGATGCGTGTTCAAGAATTTCACTCATAGCACTAACAGCCATCACTCAAGAAGAACTGGCTGAAGCTCAAAATCAAGATGGAAGAGTTAAAAATGCTACTAGATAAGCCTCAGTCAATAAAACTACAGAAAATGATAAAGAACTGATCAGTATTACAAATACTTCGACTGGTCACGTTCGCCGGTCACTTTCAGGGAAAGCATTTTTAATAGTTTTTACACAATGGCACTAAAGACAATCCAAACATTAAAGCTACTGTAAAATTAATTAAAAGAAGATATGTATGGCCCAGTCTCATTAAGGACTGTCTCACACAAAGAGGCACGAACATGTACACCATGCAAACGTGTAAAAGTCAACAAGCACATCACACAGCATCGGTTCCAGCATATTAACCTGGACATTGTTGGTCCTATACCATCATCGGAAGGATATACTCACCTCGTCACTATGATAGATCAATTTTTGAGATGGCCTGAAACAGTTCCAGTCAATGACACCACAGCAGAAACTACTGCAAGAGTCGTGATGTCAACATGGATAAGTCGTTTTGGCATTCCAACTCGTATTACAACGGATAGAGGTTCACAATTCGAATCCGCATTTTTTTGACATCTTACTCACCTACTCGGTATTCATCACATTAAAACTACGGCTTACCATCCCGCAGAAAACGGAAATAATGAGAGATGGCACTGTGACCTGAAGTGTGGACTAAACACAGCTAACCAACAATTGGGTACCTCAACTACCACTGGTACTATTTGGACTTCGTTCCATGGTCGTTCCAGAATTTGACACAAGTCCAGCTAAAGTGGCGTATGATGAAGTGAGCAGCACATATCTTTTCTAATTAAACTACGTAAAGGAATAAGATTGATTAGACCCATGATCGCAAAACATCATGCAAAACCAAAAACATTCATTCACAAAGACTTGCACACAACCACTCACGTTTTCGTTGAACACTATGCAGTACGTGAAACCTTACAACCTATTTATGATGGTCCATTTAAAGTAATTAATAGAGCAGCTAGGTATTATACGATACAAACTGTTCTGTGTTCTATGGTGCAAACTGTGGTTCACGCACCATATCTATACAGACTAAAACCAGCCTGCATACTTCAACCTCCACTGACCTCGGAGATAAATAAGGACTCATCACCTGCGCAACCTAAAGGACCAGTGCCACAATCAACATCAAGAGAAGAACAGCAACCAGAAAGGAAAAATAAAAAAAACAAAAAACAAGAAATAGTTGTACCTTATTATAAATAAAAATAACACGTTAATACATTAATGCAAATAACCACAAACTACATTATTATAATCGTTTGTTTCTTTTGTCAAAGAATTAAATATGCTAAATAAAAAATTTTAAAACATAATTCGTATTTGCAAATATACTTACATAATTTTAAAAAAAATTATAGGCAATTATTTAATTCGCTAGACCACTTCTTTTAACCTTGTACAAAAATTACTGCATTCACAAATGTTTTATGTTCAATTTCATGCAATATTTGAAAATAGATTAGATTTCTATATAGAATAGTATAGATTTCTACCGAGTCCGATGTCGGATCAGTGTTAAGAGGGTTTTACGCGATTAATTCTGATTCCGATACCGATTCCGATTACACATAAGATCCCTGTCTGTCTTGTTGTTCCGAGCTGCTATGTCAAAGAGTACTCGTATTTGAAAATAAGTGTACGGTGTAAATATGGATGACGACTCTCTAATTGCACTAGGTTTAGCTTTGATGCTAAATAAGTCAAGAAGTAAATGGATGAAATCAAGGTATCTTAAGAGAATCTTTATCGGATGTGAATTTAATGAAAGAAATTAGGTTAAACCTGTGCCACTGACTAAATTTCTTAAAATAATTATTTCGGTTATCTTTTTGTCTTGAAAGTTATAAAGATGCTTCTTTATATGTTTAATGGTATTTGTTCTATGCTCAAAACTCTTTTAAGAATAAATGAGGAGCTTTATCTGGAATTATTAAGACTTGTGACTCATCCAATACAAAAAAGGACACTAACAACCAGGAGGGAATAAATTCTAATGAAAGATTAAGTGCCTCATTAAGATTTTTAGCTAGTGGAAGCACTGACATTACATTATTATTATTAACTAATACCACTAAAATCATCAAATCATCATCATATATTATAATGTCCCAGGTGTTTGAATCTATTCTTATATGTTTATATGTTTATATGTTTGGTACTGAATTTTGTATGGCAGCGCGAAAACGGCTCCATCAATGTTTTTGAAAATTTCCTATTTCGTAGAGAAAAAAATTCTAAGACTTTTGGCGTCCCCGGATTTTTCCCTGAATTTCCTGGAAACCCGTAATTTTGGAAAAACTGGAAAATTCGAAAAAATACTTTTGCAAATATCTGACGAACTAGAAAAGATTGAAAACTGAAATTTGGTATGTGTATTGAGATTATAATTGTGCACATTTTCCAATAGTTGGAAATTTGAAATTTGAGTTCAGTAGCGGCGCGAATTTTTGGGGGCAATGTTAGAATAGAGTTAGGACGTTCAAATTTAATATGTACGCTCGCTGTAGACAGTAATTAATGAAAAAAAATAAACAGCCCCAAATTTCCAGTGGCGGCGGGAGTTCAGACAATAAAAGCCAGAAATATTGAAAAAGAAGTATTAAAACTTTGGGTATGTATTAAGACCCTAATTGTGCATGTTTGCCAATAATTGGATTACCAAAATTTTAATTCAGTAGCGGCGTGATTTTTTGGGGGCAATGTCGCAACAGAGCTAGAACGTTAAAATTTGGAACGGGGGCCATATATAAAGTGTCATTAAAGACACACTATAGAAATTCGCAACTTTCCAGAGGCGGCGGGCGCTGGGGGCCAAAAACCAGATATTTGAAATATATGGAGATGAAAGGCTATAGTTTAGAATATATATTCTTAGATACAAATAAAATAGATCCTCGTGCTAAAATTTGACAAACTTCTTCAGTAGCGGTGGTATGTGGGGGGTACTAATGCTAAAATTTAAATACAAAGCTGAAATTTAGTATGCAGATATAGATTGACATATTTTTTACGAAAATATAACAAGAACTACATTTTCTTAAGTGCAACATTAAAGTAAGGGGTGATAAACCGAGTATAAGAACAATATAGAGGTACAACGATGATATTTTGCATGTAGAATATTAAATAGAAGCTAAATAGTTCTCTATAAGTCAGATATTCAAATTACATTCAGTAGTAGAATTGGATTGATTTTTGGTGCGTTTGCTGTGCTGTGAAATCGAACAGGAGTGAGGGGTATAGGGGGGAAATAGTTAACAGCCCCAAATATAAAAAAATAGAAAAAGTGAAAAAATAGAAACTATGCATGTGCATATTTGCAAAAATAAATTTAACCTTAGTAGCGGCGTGAAATTGAGGAAGTGGGGGCGGGAAAAAGCTTTGCCAAAGAACTCAATTTTGAAATTTCGATCATTTATAAAAGTAGGGGTAGATAAAGGTAGAGAGAGTTCCTACGAGCAAAATAGATTGCTATGCCTAAAATTTGACAATTTTATTTCAGGAGCGGGGATTAATGGGGAGACTAATATTATAACGTAAATATAAATACGAAATGTAGAATGTAAGATTACAGTACAGTTTTAATCATCTTATTAATAATAAAAAAAAATTCAAAATTTCAAAAATTTTATTGGGGGGCACGGGGCTGTATTTGCCGAGAGAAAAAATTGTGCTAGAAAGTTGAAATTTTGTATATAGGCTAACCTTGGTAACTTATTTACGAATCAAAAAAAAATCCCAAATTTTGAAAAAAAGTTGGTCAAATAACGCATAAATTGAAAATATTTTTTATTTTGATAAAAAAAATATATTTTCTTAGCCAGTTTGTCTGAAAAATTAATTGTTATAATACGTAAAAATAGTATGAGACGAGTTTATTTTTTATTTCAATTTAAAAATGGAATTAAATTTTGACATGAAATTCAAGCCACACACAAAAAACAGACGTCGCTTGCGACGGGGGTAAAAGCTAGTTTATATAAATTTTTACATTATTTTATTTATAGCTATTAGTCTTATCAGTATATTTTGTTTGCCATATTACAGTCATTATTTTAATTATAATTAAAAATATTGGAGTCTTGTGTTGTAGCAGTTGTTGTCAAAGATAATATTATGGCTGTAATCAGCTGTAATGCCATGTATATTTTACATGTGAGTGACAAACGTATTGACTACGTTGGTCAAATGTTGCAATGCCTGTCATGAATCAACAGTCCTAGGTCTGACCAGCGTCGTTTATTTAATTGCGGTAATTTTTAACAGTTTGAACAATATCGAATCGAACAGTATGGTCTTTCCATACACTTCGATTTGATCCAAGCTCCGCCTCCTTTGCGATTCCACTGTCAAATTCTTAGTGTTTACACTTACGATAATCGGACTTTTCGTCGGAATCGGAATAAAAAGTCACAGTGTAACTGGCCACATGCAACACATAACACATTTAATATATGTAAAACACAGATTCATGTAATATCAACTTTCTTATGAACAGGCTATTTATCGGAATCGGATCTTATCGTGTAAATCGGCAGCTTAAGAGGTGCACTTCCCCCCCCCCCCAACCATCTCTTGCAATGGGATCCGTAGTGTTCTGCCACCAGTCGCAACCGCTATCAATTCAATTCTATAATAGATGTATTTTTTTTTTAATATTTATTTTTATTACATCAACTTTTAAAAGTTAAGTTCTAATTTATAGTTTGTATAATTTTAATTTTAGTTTATTTATAAACATTTACAATACATAACTTATAATTTACAACTAATAAACACACTTAAAATAAAGAGATTGAACTATGCTATGCACCAAATATCAATTAAATTCTACTACAAAATGTAATTTGAATGTCTACCATATAGAGAACTATTTTGCTTCTATTTAATATTCTACATACAAAATATCATCGTTGTACCTCTATAGTGTAATTATATTCGGTTTATCACCTTCTACCCTAATGTTACACTTAGGTAATGTAGTTTTTTTTTTATTTTCGTTATTAATATATCTACATCTGCATACTAAATTTCAGTTTTGTATTAATATTATAGCATCAGTACGCCTAATTATACCATCAACTAAATTAAATTTGTCAAAGTAGGCACAGGAATCTATTTTGTTTATATCCAAGAGAGTATATACTAAATTATAGACTTTCATCCACATATATTTGATATTTCTGGTTTTTGGTTCCGGCGCCCGCTCTCACTAGAAATTGCCATTATTCTATAGTGTGTCTTTAATGACCATCTACTAAACTTCAACATTCTAACTCTGTTGTGACATTGTTTCAACGTTGGAACTCTATTTTAACATTACCACAAATATCGCCGCCGCTACTAGAAATTTGGGGTTTTCATTTCCGTCAACATTTAGATATTTAATAAAATAGACACGCCAATACACATTTATTAACATCAATTTCAATCAACAACTGAAAAATTGATCACTAAGAAATGAGGACACAAGTCCATTGTTTCCAGTGGTAACAGTAAATTATTACCTCGAGTTTTATAAACATATTTATTTATTTAAAAAACTAACCTTCAAACCTTACATTCAGTAATTTCATGTTTTAAATCATAGAGTTATTAATATTTCTATTTGAAGATGTGTTTCTTACAATGGCATTTATTTTTATCTTCTACGGTTTTACTTTTAATTGCGCTCTTCTCTTTACCGACGTTTACTGCCTCAGCTGCCATTTTTATTATTTTCTCCTGCCTATATCTTTGTTCTCTATTTCCAATCATCAAACATAATAAGCCATAGCGTCTAAAACAATAATAAAAAATATTTCTATCTCATGGAAACACTTTGATACATTTTTACTAACAAAATATAGTTTGGGACATTTAAGTATAATAACATTTAAGGCCGCTAACACACGGATCGGCAAGGTTTCGATGCAGTAAATACGCGATACATGTCTTAGCACTGTTTTACAAGGTAGTCTCGCACACGGTATCTGTATAAACTGACTAAAGAAATATATTTGTTTTAACAAAATAAAAAATATTTTCAATTTATTCGATATTTGACCAACTTTTTTTTAAAATTTGAAATTTTTTTTTGATTCGTAAATTAGGTATCAATGTTAGCCCCATATACAAAATTTTAACTTTCTAGCACAATTTTTAAATTCGTCAAAAAGCGCTCCCGTGCGCCTAAATAAAATTTTTATTTTTTTTTTATTAATAATATACTTAATTATTCTAAAAATCAAAATATGAACTTTCTCCAAAGTTCCTTACAATTACTTTTCAATTTTTGAAATTTTAATTTTCGAAAAATGTTGGCATTGAACATTGTACTACACGTGCAAAATTTTCACCTTTTATCTTTTACGACTTAAAAGTTATACAGGAAAAAGAGACCACGCCTAAAACTACAGGTTTTCAGGAAATTTAAGAAAAATCCGAGGACGCAAAAGTCTTAAAAAAAATTTCTCTATAAAATAGGCAATTTTCAAAAACTTTGACGAAGCCGTTTTTGAGGTACCATACAAAATTTACTACCAAACATCGTTATCGATCATAAGAATATAAGATATAAGAAGAGCGTCTACATTTATTGCATACTTATTTCATAAATACGATCTTAGTCAGAATCGGTCTGTGAGCTGCTTTGTTCGGCAAGCTCCTTTGAAAATGGGTATAGTAACATATGTATTCCAATAATGAATATAATTAAACTTTGAATAATTTATATTTTAATAAAAAAAACAATTTATTTTAATTTTACTTAAGTAATATTTATTTGAATCAATTACTAACTGCGCGATGCAGTTTATACATGAACTCAAATGGTGAGCCAGCTAATTACTCTCTGCGCGATGCAGATTATACATAAACTTGAACTAATTAGATTAAGATTAACATATTACTTATATACTATTTTATTATCTCTAGAGTGCATGGTCAGCAAAGATACTGAAGAGACATTGTTAGTTTGTGTCGTATGGAATGTGTGTTATAACACCTCCCCTATAAGATAAAATCTTATGCTTCAAATGTAGCAAAAGGTTTTTGCAACTCTTCAATATTTTTGCTATCTATTTCTTGTGCATTTTCATTTTTTATTATTTTTATTTTTCTAAAATATTTGATTATCTTATATACTACAATAGTAATTATTATGAATAATATAGGTAATAATGTATAAATAATTATGTGCATATAGTCTGAGATTTTTCTTTCATCGAAGTCTTCAGGTAGTAGGGCTAGAGTGGTCTGTAGCTTGTCTACGTTGCCCAGGTCCAGGTGTTTTAGGTTGGTCACGGTAGAGATGTTTAGGTGTTTGTTTTGGATCTCTGGTATTTTCGGCAGGGAAATGGTGTTCCAAGCTTCGACTTTCTCTTCTATATCTATGTATTGAAGAGTATTATCTGAAACAGAAAATTGACAATCTCGTGCAAGGTGTTTTATATATGTTCCTTGTAGACGTATGTCACGCTGGCTGTTGCATGTTAAGGTGCCACTGGTTTCGTCATTTGTGATTAACATCCAGGTGTTAAATTCGATGTTCTGGATCTTGATGCCGGTTAGAGAAGTCACTAAGGGTTGACATTTGCTGGTTGGCTGGTTTTGAATTAGTTCTATCTCGCAGGTGGTTTCCTCGATGTTGAGTGGTTCGCTAAGCTTGCATAGGAATTGATTGTTATATATTTCTTTGCAGGGTGCATTAAAATCTACATGTTTATACTCATTCACAATGGTGTATTGGGTTCTGGAAATAATCATTTGGAATTTATTGTTATAAGGTATGGGGATTGGATATAGTTTATAATACGTAAATATATTAGGGTTTACTAGTGGTATATTTATTACAAAAACGATTAAGTTTTTATTGGTGTATGCTTTGACTTTGCTAATAGTTTCACATTGTTGAATGTTCTCTGATGTAATATCGTAAGGCAGTTTGATATGTTTGGTTGTATCAACATGTTAGTTTATTGCTTGTAACTCTGCTAATAGGTGATCAGGTTCCAGGATTGAACCACTATGCGTGTTCAGTTTAGCGAATGTTATGTCAGTTTCAATGGTTCTTAGTAGGTGCAAAAGTAATTGCATTGATTGACTGACAAGTCCGATCGATTCTGTTATAAAGATGTTAAATACTTGATGTTGGAGTTTATCGATATCGTTCATTAGGAATTTGGTACGTTTATCTAGTTCTTCTTGATAAAAATCAATGGTGTGTAGGGCCGATTTAAATTGATCGAGTATATCGTTTGTTAATTTTATTTGTTTAGATATAGCTTTATTTAGAGTTTCTTGTTTATTTTCAAGTGTTTCCAGGGCTAAATTTATACGCTCGCCGTCGTTAGCGTCTAGGTTTCCACCGATTGCTTTCCAAACAGTACCTAAGCCATCTATGAAGCCTCTTTTTTCTCTTCGAGTTGGGAGAATTTGTTTAAATTTTCTACTTATTTCCATATCCAGGATGTCCATTACAGCAGTGCTGTGCCCATAGGTTGTAAATTTTTTTTTTTCTAATTTCGTTTTAATATCTTCTCTAGTCAGGTGTACGTGGTTATAATATTTTATTAAGGGGTCCAAATCTATTTTCTTGACTAAAGTCCAATATTCCTTGATGTTTTGGGCTGTTCCTTGTTGCACAGGATATAATCCTGGGTTATCAGTGATTTTAATAATTCGGCATTCATTAATATCGCTGGTGTTGGTTGCGGTGATAATCCTGCAACAATCAGGATTTCTTAGTACTTGATCGTATTTTAATATATTTATTTATAATTAATTAATAAATAAATAATTCATTTGTATTCCGGGATTTGAGTGCATGATGTATTTGTGCTTTTGTAGGCCCGTATCGTATAAATACTTCTAGGACCTCTTCTTTTGTTCTGTTAAAAAGTCCTTGTGCTATAGGGGGCATTCGTATTATTAATTTGGTTGGTGAATTTTCAAATTCTTTTTAGAAATTCGGAAAGTTTGTCAAGGCAGTTTTGTTGATTGCAGACTGGATTTGTTGTGTGTCCAAATGGTCTTCCTCGCGTGAGTTTGTATAGGCCCTATACGAGGTTATTAGTTCTTTTAGCTTTATTTAATATGTATTCGAAATTGGGTGTGTTTTATGCTATTAACTTTGCGAATCCGTTGTAGTATCTTGGTTTTTCGTCTCTGGGGTTGAATTTGTCGTGAACTAGGTGTAGAATATAATCTGTCTTAGATTTTATCGACGGGTAGTGTATTGTGTTTGAATAGGACTTTAATGCTTTTCTCATTAAGCTCGTTTCGAGTTGGGTTTTTCATTTTGGTTTTTCCTATGTTATCTACAGGTAGTGTAGTGCATTCGAATAGTACATTACTTCCTTCTTCGTTAAGTTCGTTTGAAGTTGGGTTTTTCATTTTGGTTTTCACAAGGTTATCTACATGTGTTTCTCTTAATTTTTATTTTTTAGATCTTCTATTTTAGCTATATAAGTATCGGACACTTCTAGTACTTTAAAGGGTCCTGTGTTCTTTATTCGGCTTTTGCCCTGTTTTGATTTAGTGTTGAGGTATACGATATCTCCTTGTTTTACGTTTGGGTCTTTAACGGTAGCATTTCTCTTAGTAATAACCTGTTCTTTTCGATTTAAATTTATTTCTTTAATTTTTGAGTATAGGATTGAGATTTTAGTTTTATGATTTTGGGTGTATAAGTCCATGAGTGTTTTATCATAATCCATAAGCAATACTGACTTGGTTTGTAAGTGTCCATTTATTATTTCAAAGGGTTTGTATGTTGTACTAGAATGTGGGGTTTCGTTATATCCTATAATAGCATATTTCATGATTGTTTCGGGTGTAAGATCATGTTTATGTTTCACTATACGATATAGTTCTAGTATCGTGGAATGTGCTCGTTCTATTGGAGAATTACTTTCATGTCTGAATGGTGTTGTTATATGAATTTCAATTTTATGTAATTTTAGTAATTCTTTGATTAGATTATTTTAGTATTCAGTTCCTCCATCCATCGTAATATGATTGGGTATGCCGTGGTGTGAGAAATACGTTATTAGTTTATCGGCAATTTCTGTGGATGACCTATTGGTGATTTTGTATGCCTGTGTGTATTTTGAAAATACATCTATTATAGTAAGGAATTGGGTATTGTCTATACCAAACGTATCTATATGTAATTTCTCAAAAGGTCTCTCAGGTGTTTCGGTATTATTTAGCGGTGCTCTAATTGGTTTTCTGTTATATTTACACTTTTTGCATGTGCTGCAGTTATTGATGAAATTTTCAACATCTTTTCGTAGACTAGACCACGTATATCTTTCGCAAATTAATTTATATGTGGCGTCTATTAATTCATTACTGGCTGATTCTGATTATTACTCTGGTTGTTCTTTTACTTAAAAACAGTTTCTATGTTTTTATTCCGCTATTGCCATGTTTTTTGTTAGTGTTTATATATACTGTGCTAACATTTAAATTTTTAACAGTAGCTTTAATAATGATAATAATTTGTACTGTCTGTATTTATTTCCTTAACTTTATGCACATAACATTGCTATTTTATTTTTGTGTTTTTCAATGTGTTAGTCCATGGATTATTATAGTAGCTGAATTAGAAATGCTGAGTTAGTTTGTTAATGTAGCATTATCTTTTGTACTGGAGTATAGGGTTTCATTACATCTACTAGCACATTTGACTTGGTAAGGTCATGTTTATGTTTAATGATACGGTGTACTCTGGTTTTGTGGAATGCGCTTACATTTTGATCTCACGGTTGTTTTTATGTTATTTAGCGGCGTTTAAATCATAATATTTGCACTGCTTGCATGTGTCACGATTATTAATGGAAGTTTTCACGTATTTTATTAGATTACACGAGTATATCTTTCGTAAATTACCTTGTGCGTTGCGTTTGTTTCTTGATGTCTAATACTTATAACATTTATATTTTATGCTCATTTTTATATTTGCTGATGGTGTTTATCTTTTAAATTATTGTACATTTAATTAGAGTTATCAATACAATGGGTTTAATGCGTTTTATTTTTAAATGTAGTTTTGTTAACGGAGATATTAATAGGTCGTGTTTCGTTATTTCAATTTAAATAATTAGTTCTTTTTCATTAATTTTAATAATTTTAACTGCGTTGGTGATTGTATCGAAATAGTTATTACTTGATGTCGCTTAATTTGTATGTTTTTATGTTTGTTGTATGTTTATAGGGTTTAACTGCTGGTGATAACCAGTGTTTATGCGATTTTTCTGCATTCAGGTGGTTGTTTCTGATTCTCAATTCGTTTTATCATTTTCTTTTCTTTTTGTCTGTTGTGTTTTGTAAATGTATTGTTTATCGTAATATTTGTAATAATTTATTTAAATGGTTGTTCTGTATAATTCTTTTAATAGTTCATACAATTTTCTTTATTAAGGTGGTTGTCCGTTTTAGGGTTTTATTATTTTTAGTTTTAAATTTCGGAGTTAAATATTATATAGTCCGGTGGGTTTGGTTGCTTGCGGTTGCGTATTTGAATTGTTAAGGTTCGGGTAGAAATTTTAATTTTTTCGGGAAATATTGAAGACTTTTTGAAGTTAATCTTATCAGGAAGTTCTTTAAAGTAAAGTCAATATATGTTTTATTATTTTTATTCGTCATGATATTCGTCAAATATTCGTCTATCCAGTTATTATTTTTATTTCGTTTGGTTCCATATAGTTGCTTTAGTTGTGCTGAATTTCTAATCTTCTGTCCACGAATTATTTCTTTTCTGTGATCATTTATCCACAAAGTGTGTGCCTCGTTTTCTGAATCTTCTTGTTTTTCTGGTATGCATTTAGCTTTGTTTCTTTTTTTCTTTTCAACTTTTTCTTTTATTTTAAAATTTTGATTTTTATTATTTCCTGCTTTTCCTTGCTTTATATTGTGTAATTTTTTTACTTCAGAATATTGCATATTTTGTTTTTCTGGTACTTGTCTGATTTTTTCTTGATTTTGTACTTTAAAATCTAGAAAGTTTGGATTTTTTGATTGTTGCTTAACATTTTGTTGATTTTGTATTTCGAAATGTTGTGAATTTTGATTCTCTGATTCTTGTTTCATATTTTGCTGATTTTCTACTTTAAAATCTTGCATGTTCTGATCTTCTGTGTTTTGTTTGACGCTTATTTTTTCTTGCTTCATTTTTACTTCAACAATTGTCTTTTTCTTTACTTCTGTTTTGGTAAACTCTTCAAGTTCTTTTTCCTTTTCATCTGTATTCAGAACTTCTTCTGAATTATTCTGGCTTTGTATTTTAATATTTGTGGGCACATTGATCGCCATTTCTTTATGTAATTTGATATCGCTTTTATTTAATTTAATATCGTTTTCATTTGTTTCTGTTTCTCGTTTTTCTTCTGAATTTTGATTTTGTACTTCGATTTCTGTACTCTCGTGGTTTATGTTTACTTCTTGTAGTACCGTATGTACGTTGCCTATTTCTTTATTCTCAATGGTTTGTTCGATTATTGTTTCACACGGTTTTAGTGTTGACGGCTCTGTTTGAAAATCTTGTGTGTTTTTCACTTGTTGTTGGTGAGGGTGGTTATATTCCTCGTTAGTATGGATTTCGGGGTTCGTCATATCTTCTATTATTAATTCTAGAAGCTCATTCATTGTGTTAGGATTTTGGCGTCTTAATTTACATCCAAGGGGATCGTTTAGCTCCTTTATGAATGTTCTCACCATCCGGGAATCGTAATGTTTTGCCAGTGATCTCATATTTAAAGATGTTTTATTGTGAAGTGTGTTCAAAACATTAAAGTTGTTAAGTGATTCTAAACATCTAAAGTAATAAGTAATAGCTTTCTCATTAGGCTTTCGTTTAAGTGTTGTTGTATGCGGGATATGGCTCCGGTTTTTAGTATAACTATTTTTTAAAATAGTTTTTAATTTCTCCCATGTATTAATATGTTTATTCTTTATTAAACTTGCTGCGTCTCCAATAATCTTGCTTTTTATAGCTGAGAGCAATAGACCGTTATTCCTAATAGCTTCTTTTTTATCTTCATTTTTACCGGAGAATATGGCAAAATTATCTATGATCACTTCGCAATCTTCTATAAAATTCGTCAGCGAATTGATTCCATTATATTCCTTTACATAATTTAGATAAGTATGAAATGTCTCCATTTCGATTTATAGTTTAACTTTTATTTAAGAAAAGTTATTTTGTAAACATTTTATTATATAACATTATAGTATTTATTACGTTATGTAATTAATATTTTATTTCAATATTATTTTTAATATTACTTTTAATATTTTTAATTTTCATTAGGCCTATATAAGCGATTTATATTCCTTTTTAGAAAATTATTATTTAATTATTGTATTACGTTGCGTAATTTATATTTTATTTTAATATTATTTTTAATATTTGGTAGGCCTGTATAAGCGATTTATACTCCTTTTTAAATTTAATATCTGTTTTTAGGCCTGTATAAACGATTTATACTCCATTTTAAACAGGAAATATTATTGTAAAAATAATAATAATTTTTGTTTTTTGGGAAATATGAATATAGAAAGGAAATATGAATGAGTACTCACATTACGATT
The DNA here is from genome assembly GCA_963678705.1 of Panorpa germanica. Classification (NCBI taxonomy): domain Eukaryota; kingdom Metazoa; phylum Arthropoda; class Insecta; order Mecoptera; family Panorpidae; genus Panorpa; species Panorpa germanica. The sequence goes on from CAVMBN010000146.1 coordinate 60,479, forward strand.
ATCACCGCGATGCGTTGCGAGATCTTCATGTCCATATGCTGCTGCTAGTGGGTCGATGAGCCTCGCAGCACTTCAATTTCTGTTTCTATTTCACTCCACTATTTATTAAGTTTACTTTATTTTTTAACTTTATTTTTGTAGGTTTTGAAATATTAAGTTAACCATAAAAATGGAAAAATTTACAGCGATTGTAATTTCTTAATATCCTACCGACTGCGCCAATTAAAGTGTGAGTAATTTAGACTTTAATAAAAAAAACAATTTATTTTAATTTTACTTAAGTAATGTTTATTTGAATCAATTACTAACTGCGCGATGCAGTTTATACATGAACTCAAATAATGAGCCAACTAATTACTATCTGCGCGATGCAGATTATACATAAACTTGAACTAATTAGATTAAGATTAACATATTACTTATATACTATTTTATTATCTCTAGAGTGCATGGTCAGCAAAGATACTAAAGAGACATTGTTAGTTTGTGTCGTATGGAATGTGTGTTATAACAATATGAATAAGCACACACCACAGGATTTAATTCTACGCAGAATTTTTAAAGAGTGAGAGTAGGGTAGGAGAGCCGGTTCTAGGACAGTTTGGAGTGGGGATGCATTTAGGTCACGGTATGAAGAAGGGGGGGCGTGGCTAGACTTGGAAGAATGTAAAAGGGGGTAAGGGTGGGGTGAGGAGTGAGGTGGCGTGGCTAGACAATGTTGGGGGTAATAGTAGGGTGGGGAGTGAGGTGGCGTGGCTAGACAATGTTGGGGGGTAATAGTGGGGATAATATGAAAGAGTGAGATAGCGATAATAAGTATTACGTGTGTGTGTTAGTATTGGCGTAATTATTGCATTCTTCGTCAATTTCCGGAAGCCAATCGTTTATGTTCGTGTCCTAGATGTCATTACAGCTTTTATCTCTAGGTACATTCTCTACAATACCCAAGGTTATGAGTGAGAAAGCAATAGTGGTAAAGAGTGAGATACCGATATTAATTCTTATGTTTGATTTGTTATTGGTTATAAGATTATGACAGTGTTAAATTATTTATAACAGTGTATTTATAGCGCACGTGTTAAAACTGTGTGAGAAACTTTGGACACAAGCGCATTAGTTCGAATGTAACTTGAACGTAATGTTAAAACTGTGTGAGAAACTTTGGACACAAGCGCATTAGTTCGAATGTAACTTGAACGTAATGTTAAAACTGTGTGAGAACAAGCGCATAAGTTACGTTGAATTTGACATACCTTCGAATTCACCAGAAAAAAACCTTATAAAACACATGTTCTCATGAGAACTTTGTATATAAATTATTCTTATGCAATAGTGAAGTTATTGAAATATTAGACTCGGACGATGAAACTGTACAAGTGTTAGACTCTGATGACGAAATTGTAAAAGTATAACATAGTGATTAATGCATATTTTTTTATGTAAAATTCTATAAATAAATGAACTTTTAAAAACAATTGTGATTTATATTTTGATTTTCAAACTGAAATATATAATTTACAATGGATAACGGTTGTAAGATTATTAAGCATATGAGAACAATTATTGAACATTTGAATAGTTCAAATTATTTAAGTATTCAGTGGAAAAATTGGTCTGATTATAATAAAATAAATATAAAGTTGTTAAATAAGTTATTAAAAAATAATAAAAATACCTATTCAATTGGATATAAGCGAAGCATTGAAAGCAATATAAGTGTCTTAAAATATTTTTAAACATTGTTAGAAAATAAACAAAAAGTTGGAGGAGGAACTATAAATAGTATAAAACGTAGTGATCGGATTAAATGGCAGGAATTAAATTCATCATTTAAAGGACGTGTTAGAACAGGAGTGTTAAATAATTTAAGTCATATTGATCCATTACAATTTTTAAACGATGCATTTTATATGTTTGCATCTAGAATTAAAAATGCTTTAAAAAAATATAGTGCTTTAAAAGTAAACGTAATATTTTGTGGTGAATTTGTTTTACCATCAGCTAAAGAAGAAGAACATATATTTGAATACAAATATTTTAATACTAAAAATAATGAAATTTTTGTATCAACAGATTTAAAACATTGGTATAAGGAAAATGTTATTGATGTTGTATTAAAAGATTTAGAAACTTTTCAAGAAAATCAAAGTGGATGGGCTCTATATAAAATAGTGAATATGATAGTAAATATAAATAAATTTGTTCCATTTTATGGTTCATCATTTATTGACTTACCAGTTGAAATAAAACGAAAAAAGGCTGTAATAAATGTTCAGAATGAAGATGACAAATGTTTTGTATGGGCAGTATTATCAGCGCTTTATCCATCAAAAATGCATGGCGAGAGAGTATCATCTTATAAGAAATATATAAATTGTCTTAATTTAAATGGTATTAAATTTCCAATGACGTTATCACAAGTTTCAAAATTTGAAAAACTAAATAATATAACAATAAATGTGTATATTTTAAAAAAGAACAAGAAAACATTTATAACTATTCCTGTATATGTAAGTAAAATATATGAAAGTAAACATATACATTTATTAATGATTCAAAGTGATTATGAAGTAGAAGATGAAGAAGAAGAAGAAGAAGAAGATGATAAAGAAGATGTTGTTGAAAGTAATAATGAGGAATGTAACAATAAAATAAAATTTCATTTTTGTTGGATAAAGAATTTATCAAGACTTGTTAGTAATCAACTTTCAAAAACAAATCATAAAAAATTTATATGTGATCGATGTTTACATTTTTTTAGATATGAGTGCAAGTTTAAGAAACATTTACAAGACTGTGTTGGATTAGGACTGAGACCAGTTAAACCGATAATGCCAGATGAAAATTCTAATATACTTGAGTTTAAAAACTTTAAGAGAAAAATTAGAAATGCATGTGTTATTTATGCAGACTTTGAAAGTATATTGGATAGTAATGTGACAAATATTGAAACCAAGGGGGTATATCAAACACATATTGCACATAGCGTTGGATATTATGTAAAATATTCATATGATGACTCTAAATCTTATTATAATAGTTATCGTGGTGAAGATTGCGTTCAGTGGTTTGTAAATGAATTAAAAGAGATTGCTTATAATGTTGAGGATATAATAAAAAATGTATTATCAATGAAAACATTGACGGCTCAACAAAAGATGGAATATTTAAATGCAATAAATTGTCATATATGTGAAAAACCGTTGCAACAAGACCGTGTTCGAGATCATTGTCATTTAACAGGAAATTATAGAGGACCAGCTCATGATGAATGTAATTTAAATTATAATGAAAGTTATGTGATTCCAATAATTTTTCACAATTTATCATCTTATGATTCACATTTTATAATAATTGATTTAGCTACCGGAATAAGTGGAAGAACCTCTGTGCTACCAATTAATATAGAAAAATATATTTCATTTACGAAATATGTGTATGGAACTAATATTTCATTAAGATTTATTGATTCATGTCGATTTATGGCTAGTTCTTTAAGTAATTTAGCATCTTATTTACCAAATAATAAACTAAAAAATTTAAAATCAGAATTTAACAATTTAAGCAATGAAGAATTTACTTTGTTAAGTAAAAAAGGTGTATTTCCTTATGATTATATAAATTCCTGGGAAAAGTTAAATGAGACAGCTTTACCACCTCAGGATAATTTTTTTAATTTATTAAATGATAGTAACTTATCTGATGTAGATTACAAACATGCACAAGATGTATGGAATACATTTCATATCAAAACACTTGGTGAATATTCAAATTTGTACTTAAAATCCGATGTGTTATTACTTTGTGACATATTTGAAAATTTTCGAGATAATTGTTTAGACACGTATAAATTAGATCCAGTGCATTATGTTTTCGCCCCAGGGTTATCTTGGGATTCTATGTTAAAAATAACAAAAATTAAACTTGAATTGTTTACTGATATAAATATGTGGCTATTTATAGAGAAGGGTATCAGAGGTGGTATAAGTCAATGTTCAAACAGATATGCAGAGGCCAATAACAAATACATGAATGAAAAGTATAAACCTGAATTACCTTCTTAATATCTAATGTATTTGGATGTTAATAACTTATACGGTCATGCAATGTCTCAATTCCTACCATATGGAAATTTTAAATGGTTAAACAACCAGGAAATATTGGAAATAAGTAATATTATATGCAATTTGTCAGAAACTAGCAATACTGGTTACATTTTAGAAGTAGATTTAACTTATCCTCAAAGTTTACATAATCTCCATAAAGATTTACCGCTTTGTCCTGAGCATTGTATTCCACCGGGAAGTAAACATAAAAAACTTTTAACTACTTTATATGATAAGGAGAAATATATAATTCATTATAGTAATTTAAAGCAATGTATACATTTAGGAATGCAAGTGTCAAAAATACATCGAGTTTTAAAATTTAGTCAATCACCGTGGCTAAAAAACTATATCGATTTAAATACAGAAAAAAGAAAAATGGCTACCAATGATTTTGAAAAAAACTTGTATAAATTAATGAATAATAGTGTATTTGGTAAAACAATGGAAAATGTTAGAAAACATCGTGATATAAAATTAAAAACAAAATGGGGTGGTCGTTATGGAGTAAAAAGTTTAATAGCACGACCTAATTTTCATAGCCGAACAATTTTTAATAAAAATGTTGTGGCTATTGAACTTTTAAAACCTAATATTACATTTAATAAACCTATATATGTTGGCTTTTCAATATTAGATTTATCTAAAACAGTAATGTATGATTTTCATTATAATTATATGCAAAAAGAATTTTTTAATAATAATTTAAAGTTATTATATATTGATACTGACTCGTTAATATATGAAATTATCACATCAGATATTTATGAAACTATAAAACGCGATATAAGTAAGTTTGATACAAGTGATTATAAAGAAAACAATCAATATAATATTCCCCGTGTAAATAAAAAGGTATTAGGTTTAATGAAAGATGAAAATAACGGTAAAATTATGACTCACTTTATAGGACTAAGATCGAAAATGTATACAATAAAAGTTAATAATAATGATATTATAAAAAAAATAAAAGGAGTAAAGACAAGTGTAGTAAAAAACCATATTTCTTTTGAAGATTATGAAAATTGTTTAAGAACTTTAAATGAAAAAAAATGTACTCAAAGAGGAATAGTTTCAAAATTGCATAATGTGTACTCTATTAAGCAAACAAAAATTGCTTTAAGTCCTTTTGATGATAAACGGTGTATTATAAAAAATAGTACCAATACTTTGCCTTGGGGTTTTGATAGTTTTAGTAAGAGCGATTTATTGTTATAAGTATATTTTTAATGTAAAAATAAATACATATTTATAATAACCAATAGTTTTATTTATTTAAAATGTTATACAATATTTTTAGCATCTATCCAACTGTTATGAGATTTATCTAAACCTAACCACTTTACAAAAATTTTTTTTCCTTTTTTCTGTAAAACTTTCTCAACTAGATATATATCTGGATATTTTGTTTTTTGTAGTTCTTGTTCGTAAAACGCGCCTGCAATTGATTGGCCAAGAGAATCATTAAGTAAATATGTGACTGGATTAGTTAGTTGTACTTTTGATATAGTAAATATTTCGGTACTTCAGTTAGGAGTATACCCTTTTGCAAATAATGATTTGGTTTTGCTTAAACGAACATAATCTCCAACTTTATATTGACTTAAACCGACCCTTTTTATTCTATTGTATACATTTCCTAATAATTTTTTTTCATTTTTTATTGATACTTGAGATGGCTTCATATTAATTGTTGAATGATGAGAATTATTATATTTCTTAACAAGTGCATCAATGTTTTAAATCCAATTATAGTTGCCTTTTATACTAAAATCTTTCCACATAGCATTTTTTAGAGTTCTATTAAATCTTTCAACAATCGATGCTTTTATATTACTAAATGTACTATAATGGTTTATATCATACGAATCTATAACTTTTTTAAATTCAGTGTTATAAAATTCCTTTCCGTTATCTGTTTGTAAGTTTTTCGGAACCTTATTCTTATTTTTTAATAAAATATTTTCAAATGCAACAGTAACGTCTTTTGTAGATTTTGATTTTACTGGAACTGCCCATGCATATTTAGAAAATATATCAATTACTGTGAGTAAATACTTGTAACCTTTGTTTTCTTTTGCATACGGAATCATTTCTACTAAATCAGCTTGCCAAGAATCATTTTGACCTTTTATGATTACATGTCTACGCTTATAGTTTTTAAGTGCAGGTTTATGTAACTCATTAATTATACCTATTTTTGTTTTGCTCATACTTATTATTACACAAAATTTATCAAGAACTAATATCTAAACTATGTTTTGTTTTTAATTCTGTAATTAATGTTGCAATTTTTTTATTTACTTCAATAAAGTTATTAATATAAGCATCATGAATATCTTTCTCTACAGCTTTTAAACGTCTATCTATAATAATTAAATCATTTTTTGATACTGTTTCGTGCCGAGTAATTTTTTTCTTATGTATATGTACTCCAAATTTGTTAATAGTCATGTTACTTACATGAGTAGTTATAAATTAATGAAAAAGAAGGGAATGTGTTTTAGTATTTATATAATAATATTAGCTTCTTTTAATTCTTCAACTATTGAAATAATTTCATTGTCATGTGATGTATTGCCCGCCATTTTTGAACTAATAAGTAGTTGTAATCTTTCAACTAATTCATTTGGGTCATCCCAGTAAATGAAATCCTTTTGATTATTGTTTAAAGTCATAAAGTTTGGTATTAAATTGCCACCTCCTAAACGTTTATTATTTTGTAAACCAACTGAAGTCATAAAGTTTGGTATTAAATTGCCACCTCCTAAACGTTTATTATTTTGTAAACCAACTGATGACTTACGCTGCAAAAGTCTTGATCGAACGTTTTGTAATCTTTCTGAAGAATATGGTGTTGAAGACGCTGGGACACTTAATTTTGTTTGAGGAGGAAATAATAGCGATATAATTTTTTTGTATTTTATACCTTTGTTAGATTTAATTTTACCATTAGGTGAATATAATGTTCTATGTGCATTAGTATCATTTAAAATTGTTTTATAATCCTCTAAATCTTCCTCACTATAAATATTTGCGCTTGGATCTATTTTAAAAAGCAATTCATATAATCCGGGGGATGACTTATATTTTTTATTTCCTATTATAATACCCTCTTTATCAAACGTAACCAGTATTTTTCCTAATATTAAATTTCCATCTTCTAAATTTATACTAAATGTATGATCAAATATACTTGGATCACCTTCTTGTCTATTAAAATCAATTAAATATTGAAAGGCGTATTTATCAACTTGTTTTTTATAATTTTCTTCAACTTCAGACAGTTTTATAGATGTCTTAAATAAGTTTGGATCATGTACTCTACTATATTCTAAGGGTTCATTTGATTCAAAAACTTCATCATCTAACTGACTAAGTTCCATTGTTGGTTCTTTAGCTAATGTTAAATCATTTTGCTGTTCTGGTATAAATGTAGTGTCTAGGGGTTCTTTTAACATGTTATTTAACTTAGATTTAATTGTTTTAACCTTGAAATCATATGGTTTTGTATCAATATCTTGTTTGATTTGTTGCGCTAAATAAATATTGGAAGTACTTTTATTAGCTAGTATATTTAGTGGTGTAGTTATTGGTTCAAGCTGTTTGTCAAAGTACCTTTGTGCCTCAGATTCTCCTAGTTTTAATGCGAGATACTTTTGTCTTATAGAATCGCTTGATTTAATAATATCGCATGTTAATTTTTTATCTTCATCATTAGTAGTATTGCTTATTATTTTACGTTTACTATTCCTTTTTTTAAATCTGGTAGGAGCGAGTCTTTATTTTAACCACAGTATTTTTTGCACGCTTCTTTGATTTAAACATGGTTACATGTAAACTTTATGCAACTTGAACGTAATGGGAACGTAATTTGAACGTAAATTTAACGTAAAGGTAACGTAAATTCAACGTAATGGTAACGTAATCAATGTAATTTGAACGTAATGGGAACGTAATTATTGTAATTTGAACGTAATCAATGTTTATTAAGATAATAAATGCATGTTATTATGAAGATGGTTACCTCAACACTGATTATTATTGTAAAGGTTACTTGGTTATATCTAAAAACATATCAAATCCTTTTCTGTATCGCCCTTTATTTAAGTCACTATTTTTATCTATTACCATAAAGGAATATTTATTTGAATCCCAACATAAATTACAAACTTGTTTAAACTCTAGAAAACTTGGAAAGTCAAAGTTAACATGATCATCATATATATGCTTTAAATTTAAGTCATCTTGCTTAAATAATATAATAAAATTAGTATTATCCCGTATTAATTGCTTTGGAATTTTGCTGTAAGTCTGACATAAATAGAAAGAGTCTATCAAATTATGACGGCCCATGCTAAAAAAATTTCGAATATTTTTTTGTTTATCGCAAGCAACATCATCAAATATGAATATAGAATTTGGGCTAGCATCTTCAGGTCTAATAATCTCTTCATTGTCAGTGTATGTATAGTATCCCATACCATTAATATTCTTCATAATTTGTTGTAATATTTTATATTTTGGTTGATATAAAGATTTTGAATAAATGTATATATTTTTAAATCGCAACCCATTTGGATGTTCAATTAGATTAAACATAACATTAGTTTTTCCACAGTTTGAAGGTCCACAAATAATGCATCTAATGTCGTTTGGTTAAAGTGATCCATGTTTTGAATTATTAGTGTAATTATTACTTTGATTATCTACATTCTTTACAGAAAGAGTTTGTTTTTGCTTTACAAACTTCATTGTTTAACCAGGCATGTGTTATAAACTAATGGAATACATTTTAAATGTTTAATCTTTATATATGAAAATATTATAAAGTATAAAATTGTATGATAGCACATACTTTGGTCAGTATGATAAAAGTAATAAACTAATAGAATACATTTTAAATGTTTAATCTTTATATATGAAAATATTATAAAGTATAAAATTGGATGATAGCACATACTTTTGGTCAGTATGATAAAAGTAAAGAAAGGTGACCATCGTCTTATTGATAAACTAATCAATAAATTACCTTTTGAGTTGCACTTGCCTGGATACAACTATTGCGGTCCTGGAACACGTTTAATAGAACGTTTAAACCGAGGAGATCAAGGAGTTAATGCATTGGACTCAGCTTGCAAAGAACATGACATTGCATATCACCGCTATAAAGATTTAAGTAAAAGACACGTAGCTGATAAAATACTAATTGAGAAAGCTTGGAAGCAATATTTTTCTAAAGATTCAAAGTTAAGTGAACGTTTAGCATCATTACTTGTTGCTAATATCATGAAAATAAAAACCAAACTTGGAATGGGGTTGAAACGAAATAAAAAAATTAAAAAGAAGAAAATAAAGGGTAGCGGAAAGGTCAAGCATAGTATGGCAGCATTAAAGAAAGCTATTCTTAATGCTCGTGGTGCGCTAAAAAATACTTTAATTAACCCTGATAATCCTAAGACTGTGTCAAAAGCTATTAAAATTGCATCACAAGCCGCAAAACAATCAATTAATAAAAAGTCAAAATTTAAAGTTAATAAACTAAGGATAATTCCTATAACAAAAGTAGGTGGTTTTTTACCATTTCTAATTCCATTATTTGCGGGATTATCAGCACTAGGTGGATTGGCAGGTGGTGTTGCAAGGTATTGCAAAAGCAATAAATGAGGCAAAGGATGCAAAAAAAATGTTAGCAGAAACTCAAAAACATAACCAAACTATGGAGGAAATTGCTATTGGAAAATCTGGCAAAGGAATTTATTTAAAACCTTATAAAAAAAGGTTAGGATTATATATTAATCCGTATCCAAAAAACTTTCGTTGAAGCTACCTAAACGAGCCCTTACTGATGTTGATTTAAAAAATATGCCAAGAAATTTAATATCCCTCACTTTAGAGGGATATTCATGAGAAATGATTTGCCTAAAAAAATGTATATAAATGAAAGTGGTATAATAAATTTAGATGATAAAACATCAGTAGGAACACATTGGGTAGCTTACATAAAAAGAAATAAAAATATTTTATATTTTGATAGTTTTGGTAACCTTCAACCTCCAATAGAAGCAATAATTTAAAAATAATACTATTCAATATAACTATGATAGATTTCAAAAATTTAATACTGTAAATTGTGGACATTTATGCTTACACTTTTTGTATTTAAATTCTTATATTTATAATAACTAATATATTGCTATAAATACCTGAGTTTTAATTTTAATTTGTTATTACTATAACTAAGCTTATCGTGAAAGGATTTTTAAATAAAAAATAATGTCTATGACATTTACAATTATTGGAAATAAATCCGTATTAAGCGCCGATATTTTCCCTTCCTATAGATTTGTACGATGAACAGTTTGAATTGGGAATAGTCGACTTTCAGACATTTAATTCAATACCAAACATTGACGACACTAACAATAAATTTTATTATAAAGATGGTAAAGTTATTTCAAGACCAGTGGGTTCATATGAATTGGAAGATATTCAGGAATATTTAAGGTTAAGCATTAGTGATTCTAGAGTAATAAAACACAACAGCGAATTTAAGGACAAAGCTGATAAGCAAATAAAAGAAGTATTTTTAAATTTAACTGCAAATACAAATACCCTTCAAAGTGAGATAATATGTACTGAAAAAATAGATTTTTCGAAAGAAAATTGTATTGGTTCATTACTATGATTTAATAAGCAAGTATTAGAACCTAATAAATTACATGTATCTAACTTACCGGTAAACATTATTAAAGTAAATAACATACGTATTGAATGTAATATTACATCCGGTTCCTATCTAAACGGACGTTTAGTACACACAATTCATGAGTTTTCACCTGCAGTTCCACCAGGATATAAGATAATAGAAATTCCAAAGCAAATCATTTATCTTCCAATCGTTGTACAGAAAATAGATAATATTTCTATAAAAATTGTTAATGAAGAAGGTGAACTTATCAATTTTAGAAAAGAAAAAATTTCCTGCAGATTGCACATACGAAAGATTCAATAATGGGTATATGTCATAATTTAAATACAATATATAATTCGTCGTTTAATCAAACTCAGCGTAGTCCAACCAAGCCTTTTAAGAGGATAACATTAAAAAATAAACAGTTTCTTAAGTCGTTAGGATTTAAAATAAATACTCTACAATGACCGCTCATATGCTTAATATTGAAGATAAAATCGTTTTCGATGAATCTATAAGTCAATATGAGATACATACATATAATCCATATTCTACAACTACTTTTGAAAATAATGACGAAATCCGTATCCCAATAAATCAACATAATGTTTTTACTTTACCATCTGAATCATATTTATATATTGAAGGCAAGACAAAAGACACTTCAAAAGCTACACCAGTCTTCATACTAAATGGCGTTCTATATTTGTTTGAAACTATAAGATATGAAATAAATTCTGTTGAAATTGATTCAAATAGAAATCCTGGTATAACATCTACTATGAAAGGTTATGTTTCGCATAACAATAACGATATTCATGTTCAAAATTTTGGCTGGTGTGATAAGGATACCAATATAATAGATAAAAATGGAAACTTCAGTGTATGTATTCCTCTTAAAACGATATTTGGTTTTTGTGAAGATTTCGAAAAAATTATTTTACCAGTAAAGCATGAATTAATATTAGTTCGATCAAAAAACGATAATAACGCTATTTGGATAGAAGAACTAAAAGAAGTATTACCAAAAGTTGTCATTGAAAAGATTTCTTGGCGAATGCCCCACGTTCAAGTCTCAGACAAAAAGAAATTGGATTTATTACAAACAATAGAACGTGATAGATCATTATATATTGGTTTTCGAGCGTGGGAACTATACGAATATCCTGCCTTGTCAAGTTCAACAAATCAAACCTGGTCAATAAAAACAACTACATCTCTTGAAAAACCACGTTATGTCATATTAGGATTACAAAGGGAATCTAAAAATGACATTACAAAGGATATGAGTAAATTTGATACTTGTAATTTAAGAAATGTAAATTTATATTTAAATTCTGAAATATACCCATACGACAACTTGAACTTGGATTACAATAATAATAAATAATCGGTAGCCTATGAAATGTATGCAAATTTTCAAAAATCTTACAATGATAAAAATCCAAACCCTGTTTTAAATTTAAAAGATTTTAAAGAAAAAGCACCCCTAATAGTTATAGATTGTTCGAAACAAAACGAATTTCTAAAATCTGCCCCAGTGGATATTAGACTTGAATTAGAAACATCAGAAATGATTGTTGGTTTGGTTCGCGCCTTTGCCCTAATTATACACGACAAAATTATTAAGTATAAACCTTTATCTGGAATTGTTAATAAAATTACATAACCATTATAAATAATGATTAATATCTTTAAAGTCATTAAAGAGTAACCATCTCATAACCAAATAATGGATTATAAATTTTTAAATAATCATGAACAAGTTTCAAAAACGATTTCAAAAGTTGGAGCTGTTTTAAAAAAATATAAAGAAAATGAGTGTTTACTAGAAAATCTTACTGATGAAGAATTACATTATTTACCGACAGAGTTCTTTTTGCATTATATAATGTTTTCCACCGATATTGAACAAAACTGGAACCGGCTTCCAATACATTTAAAAGAAGATCACTATATGCAGGGGCGTCGATTATGCTACAAACATTATAACAAAGGAAGAATACAAAGAGATGGACCTCCATGTCAAATAAGAAACTGTTGTGATTGTAATTTTAATTTATATTATGATTCTAATGGAAATAGTTATACCTTAATAAATAAATAAATATACCTTAATAAATAAAATACATGTTCTTTCATTTATAAAATTTTATTTATATACACTCTATACATATTTACAATTATACATATTTATTAGCTTTTTCTTGTATTTGAATCTTAAGTAAGTCTATACAAAGCGCCTTAATTTCTTAGCTTAGTAACTTTACATTCATATTTGATGATATATTAGTAAACAATTTATAGTAATTTAATTCTATGTTATTAATGTTATTTAAAACGAAATTTTCATAAAAGTATTTGTTATGGTTTTTATAATTTATTTCATTACTTTCTATTAGTACAGAAAACAACTTATTCTCCACTTCATTAAAAATATTCAATGCAGACTTTGACCATGCCGTAAGTTGATTTAAAGAAAACGTAATGCACTCTGCTAACTGCATAAGTTTCTGCCAAGACTCTATTTGCATGTATACAGATGATCTTGGACCATTATCTGCCAAAATTGATTTAAGATGATAATTTTGCTCGATAACCATAGTCGGTTTTTCATACAAAGTTTGAAAATGAATTGTACATTTTGACAATACAATACATGGTTGCTCCAGATATGTTATTATTCCATTAAAATAATTGGAAATACTGGCTTTGTTATTTAAAATAATTTCCCAGTCATTTTGTGATAAATTTACATACTGCTCGTTAAACTTTTCAATCACACAAACACTCTCACAAAAATTATTTGCATCTAAAGCAACTGTAATTTGCTTAGTTTAACTTGTATTTAAAAAATATGAGCACTTAAGCAAATATATTGGATTTATGAAATCAACTTTATTTAATGACTCCATTGCATAAAAAATATATATGATCAATTACGCTACAATTTTAAATTGTAACTAAATAAAATTAAAATTGTCATGACTTTTATATGCTTTCGAAATTACTCTTTTACCTCCCCCTCCTACTTCTAAATTATAAATATTAGTAACTCTATTAAATCTATTTTTTCGTTCCTGTAATTTTTTAAAATATGAACTAGTTTTGTTATCTTTTTTTCTAATTCTTTCTGATTTTAATTCATTTTTAAATATATTTAAATTTAAACGTTTAACTACTTTTATAATATAATCCTGATTGACCGGTGAATGTAATTTTAAATTTTGTAAAATTTCCAAATATAAAATAGAATTTATAATTAAATCAATAATTTCATTGAAAGATAATTTTTTTAATTTTTGAGTGGTACAATGATCATAAGAACTATTATATTTACCAGTACTTAAAACTTTTAAAATATTTTTCCAACATGTATGACCTACATCACTCTTTATATAAAACTGATACTTAAATTCAAAATTTTCTCTAAGGACTAATTCAGTTGTAGCCAATTGGCTAATTGTATATCCTATACTTAAAAAATCTTTATAATTATCTATTAAGTGATATTCCTCGCTTTCCCTTAAGTATTGAATCCAATGTTTATGGCAAAACTATAAAAAAAAAGAAAATTTGCAATAGTTATATACATTAATGCGGATATCACATACACAGAAGAAAAACTCACCGATTTTCCCGAAACTGTTACAATGTTTACACATGTATATAAAATATTTTGATCAAAATTAACTACTGCAACACAATAGTTCTCAAAGTCACTCATTGTTTTACAATGTTTACACGTACAATTACTGTATAAAATAAGTATTTTTTAAACGTAATTTATATATATATAATAGTCCCCACTATAAATATAGCTTAAAAAAAATTTTTTGCAAAAAAAAAAAAAAAAAATAAAAATTTTGTGTCCATATTTGGTTAAGTCATGCAATTTTGTATTCATATTGTTCAAGTCATGTAAATTCAATGGATGAATTAGCACCCTTATACTTTATGAATTATCCTTATTTGGATATATTTTCTATGTACAATAAAATTTACAATCTATTAGTAATTAGTGCAATAAAATTAATTATTAAGAATCCAATCAAGTGAGTCTTAGCTCTCATATCCAGGGTCTCCAAATTCAGATATAAAAAGTAACCCGGCTCTAAAAGTTTCACAGAAATTATTCTGATTGATTATAATTTCATCAAAGAATTTAAATTGATTAAACATATTTAAATCTAATAACAAATGACACTGTAATCCACAATTTAACTTTAAATCAATGCCTAAATTAAATTTATTTGGTATATATATTATGTTTAAATATATCTTGCTTATATTATCAATTAATATCAATAATAACAATTCTTTTCTATCTAAAAATAAATTAAAATTTACTTCAGTATTTAATAGTCTAGGTAAAATAAACATATGTTCACCTTCATTTATTTCAAATAATAAACGTGGAGAAAAATTTTCAATATACATTTTCATAAAAATACGCCTAACTTAATCTTAATACAATTAATCACTTCCAACTTTAGTACTTTTCTATAATCACTGACTAACCTTCTTCTTCAGAGTCAACGATTTCTATGATTTCGTTGTTATCGTCAGATATATCGACAGTTTCTTCAATCAATTCACAATCTAAATCTAAATTTGAAATATTTTCACAATCAGATATATAAATTTTCTCATGACTAATGGCGATTTCTTCACAGACAGAGTCTGAAATATAACTACTCACAGTTTCTTCAGTACCATTTATAAACTCTATTTTATCGTTGGACCCAGTAATATCACTTTCAAAATCACTGCACTCATCATCAGAACTTATATTTTGAATACAGTAGTTCCCCGCTTTGCATAAGAATAATTTATATACACAAGACTTTGCATGACAATTTAATAAACAAACTGCACAATACTTAATGTAACACAATCATATTCTTAGACTTATATATAAATTATAATATAAAAATTTAACAGGGTAGCACTTTACTTATTTAATACTATAATATATTTACCATCAGACTATCAATTCTTAATTCTATCATCCCCGCGCATTTAAAATAAATAAAATTCTCGGGGGCCCCGACCCTTCGAGCAGTTTTATTTTAAAAAGTTTGTTTCAACTTAAGTTAGAGCTTTTGGTTTAGCTAATTGTGATTCTACTATTATCCACAACCTATATAGCCTCATACATATGGATCAAACCGCTACCTAATAAATTTGTATAATAAAATATCCTCCTACTATTTTAACAGTTACTGTGGTGTTATAACCTCATATATATAAAACAACACCATTGTCTGACTTATAAGACTTTATGATTATTACAACACATAAAAAAAAAAATAACTGTATGCTTTGAGAATCATCAATGATATAATGTACGTATATTATAACTTTTAGTATACTTAAATAAATAATCTAATACAACAATACCCAATCCGGCTCTCAACATTTAACTAAAACATGAAATGTATAACAAAAAAATTTGTCGACGTTTGGAAAATATTCCCACCATGTGTAATATAACGTTATTATAACATATAACCAACACTTTTGCACCACGTAATAATTAATATCGCTATCTCACTCTTTCATATTATCCCCACTATTACCCCCCAACATTGTCTAGCCACGCCACCTCACTCCCCACCCTACTATTACCCCCAACATTGTCTAGCCACGCCACCTCACTCCTCACCCCACCCTTACCCCCTTTTACATTCTTCCAAGTCTAGCCACGCCCCCCTTCTTCATACCGTGACCTAAATGCATCCCCACTCCAAACTGTCCTAGAACCGGCTCTCCTACCCTACTAGTGAGATCCCAGGACAGGCAGACACTACTTATTTTCTGATGAACAAAATGTGTAAGATTGAGTTGTGTTATGTACAATGATCGTATGCCTATCAGCTAACTTGACCAGGCGGCCATTTTCCAGATATCAAGTAATCAAGGTTTATGTCTCACTCACTCTTAGGCGCACGGATAATGCTCTCTCGCTCCTTCTAATAGTGGAAGTAACATTGGGTCTACGTGATGTCTGCCGGTCCTGGGATCTCACTCTACTATGTTGTGTCTCGGCACGTCTCTTTGAACGTATAATGCCGGTTTCACAACAGAGATACAGTTCAATAAAACGCGAACAAAAACACCAATGATTACACCAAAGAGACAGTTCTTAAAACATTAATGTCTTTTGTTTCTGTTTTAGTAAAAAAACACATTTACATCAGGAGTCAGTAAAATCAAAGGTAAACACGTTAGTTGTTGTTTTTTAGTCTGCTTGGTTTAAACACGCAGTTTAGTTTTTAAATAACATTTGCGCTTGTCAGTTGTTGTTTGTTATGTTTATAATTTTTGTTTATGGGACACATAGAAAAACAGCCTGTTTCCGAAAAATAGAATTGTTTTAAAATAAAACAAAATATGATTTTGTTTTGGTTTTTGACAATAAAACTGTTTTCAAAACTGTCTCTCTGGTGTGAAAACGGCATAATGCAATATGTCTTCATATTTTATTAAAAAAAATCATTTATAGGTTTCCATTCAGTATTGTCGGTGCATCTCTTTGCACATGCATTATAACAAGACAGGGTATGTAACGACATAAGTACTGCATATAAACTCAAGATGTATTTATCCGCAGTGTGGATTACGTAAGTTTTAGTATGCAGTATACACCAAGATCTGCACCGAGTGCGCCAAGCAGTCTAGCATTTAGTATCATCCACATACGTGCGACATAAACATGCGACATCCAACATTTATATATTTTCATTCATAAGTTGACATTATTTAGACATGACTGTACTAATGAGTATGTATGAGTCGTTCTTTTAAATTGTACTTACGTATGGACTACTGCGACTTAAACATGCGACATTAATAAAACCCCTACTTTTGCTATTTCTTTAAATTCTAGGTAGTATTTTTATGAAACAAATATGTTTCAAAGAGATGTCCGTAAATAAAAGTGATTAGGGTTTTGAAGATGGTTTCGAACAGAAAGGTTGAGCACCTACTCAGTCTCCTGTATAATCTAATTGAGCGTTGACAATTTTTTCTAGTTGTGTTTTGTAAATAAATAAAAACAATTGAAAATGGTGCTTAAATGGATAAATGAAATAGACCTGAACAACAGACTCAGTTTGACAAGGGTAATCACGAGTTAGCAGAGATCTTGTTAAATAATTAAGTTTTATTTTTTGTAAATATTTTTTTTTGTTAAACAAGTTAAAGGAACTCGTTTGAAATATCAAAACTTCTGACGTATTAAATAGCATGTCGCAGTAGTGTGAACGTGTTGTACAACTTCTTGCAACAAATGTTTGATATCGCATGTTTAAGTCGCACGTATGTGTACGGTACATTACCAAGCATTACCATACCCTTTTAAGCACACCGCCGGGACCCTCTGCCCCATTATTTATAGAAGCTACATAATAATTATAAACAAGATATAAAAATTTAACTTGCCTTGACGACGAAGTACAGGAGTAACGCTTCAATGGTATCCATGTGAAGTCCGTGAATTAAAGTGAAGCCCGTAATAGACTATAGAAGTTGATAGTTGTGTCTCGGCATGAGTGGTAGAAGAGAAGAGCTACGGATAACGGGTGTGATTTATATGTACTTGTTTGTATTTAGAGAGCTCTGTAAATATTTGATGAAATAGAATGGCTGAAGGTGAAGTTCTAGTCACTCGTACATTTTAATTCTAACGTTTTACAAGTTAAAGCAACACAGTTGGAGAATTTTAGTTCAAATTCACTACTTGTCAAGATTTTGTGAAAGAAAATCTGATATCTGTAGTATAAGCAAGTTCGTTAACTGTTCAAAACTAGTAAGACAAAAATCGCTTTTAGTTCAAATAGATTTCCTATCTGTCACAGATTTTGTGTTATCTGTCGTTCAGTACAGTATGTTTAAAGTATATATATAATAGGTGATTGAGTTTGGACCTATGTATCTATATAAGCTTGAGATTGGCCTATCTGCGATGTTGACGGTTTCCAATTTCTCAGATTGATTGATTGCTTCTAACTCCTTTGATAGCGATAGATTGCGCCAAAACTTTCTCGAAGGACCTTTTTGTTATTAAATAATTAATAACAATTTTTTATTTTTGCTTTAAATCAAATAGCAGCAAAACACTAGTATTTTACATAAAATATTTATTATACAAATACACTTGACGAATTACAATAATTGAAAATTAAATGAATAACTATATATATCAATGATACTGTGATAGAATTCACTATTAAAATTTTTTTATAATTATCAAACTGTTGAAAGTTGGAGCTGATATTTTAGATGTTTACTGTTCTAGTTGATAGCTAATAATTTGGTGTTTATTGTACGACGTTTGAGTTAATAATTTAAATATTTAGTGATGTTTATTGTATGAAGTTTGAGTTAATAATGATTATTTTAATAGTATTTTAAAAGTACATTGGTACAAAATGCATTTGGCAGGCCAGCTGTGTGCCCTTGAAACTGGTTTGTAAAATAGAATACAATGCCAGAGTAACAATGACAATAACTTTGTTAGTTAATTCAATAACAAAGAGAGATAAATTATTTGGTTAAACAAAAGAATTATTACAAAACTTAAGAACTAAAAATATACAAAATTATATTCTAATGAAATACATTAAAGAACGTGAAATATCTATATACAAATATAGGTTGTGCATGCGTTCTTAACCATACTCCCGCGCGTTGAAAATTGTAAGAGTCATCTTGATTTTCAACTGATGTTCTGTAATAAGTAGCGGAACGAGATATTGCACTAGACGCTGGTTTTTCCCTTAGCTGTCTTGATAGTGGCTGCTCGAGTCGCTGAAACTTCATTAGCACTTAATTTCACTGGGCTATCCAACATCCATTGCGATGGAGGAAGCTTTGGCTTCTTAATTAAGACCAAAGTTCCTTGCTGCGGTACTGCATCATTTGACATTTTCCACTTCACGAGCTGATTACAGCGTCCTAAGTACTTGCTTGACCAATGTTTCCAACAACTTTGAATAAAGTCTTGAAAATGTGAGAAGCGCTGCGTTTGGCTTAATTTAGTTAGAGAGTCCTCTGCAGGAGCGATTCTTGTGATCTGCCGTCCTAATAAGAGGTGTCCAGGTGTGAAGGGAATAAGGTCATTGGGATTATTGGAAGCGGGAAAAAAGGGATGGAAATTGAGGATTGCCTCAATTTGAGTTTGCAGTGTACAAGTGTGTTTGAAGTTGGTATGATAATTTACTTTCGTTAGTTTGGCAAGTGGATAAAAATGTAAAATACTGTATTTAAAACAGTCAGGTTCAGAGTGCCATTTAACGATTAAAATTTTGAAATATTCTATACCTCCTGGGTCGATATAGAAGAGTTTGTCAATTATGATATTGCGGTTGATATATTTAAAATAAATACAAGAACCATATGCATTTTCTAACGCATCACAAAAACCATGAATTTCAAATGTTTTGGAATTTTTGATTAATAATTTTTGTGGTATGGATGCATTGTTTAAGGTTGATAATTGCTTTATTAAAGGAGTCCATGTTTTTACTGAATATTCTGGAATTTCAACATTCCAGTGTAGATTTGTTAGCCTTACTTGTTGTCTCAATAGCATAAACGGTTTGACGCAGGGTGATAATAATCCATGTGGATCAAAGATTTTGACAATGAAAGATAGAACATTTCTATTGGGTAATTTTATAGGTGGATCAAAATGGGCGATATTGTATTTGAAACAGTATGTTTTTGAGCACCATTTGACATCTAAAATTTCGAAATGCTCTAAGTCTGCGTGATCTATAATAAAATGTTGGTATTGAATAGTGTTGTCTAAATCGAATAAAATAATGGGATCATTCGACATCCATTTTCGTAAATAAGATCCTGCACTACTTAATGTTTCTATTGTTTTAATACAGCGTAACTTGAATTCTGATAGATCATTTGATCCAGTCAGTAGCTTATCAGCATATGAATCATTAAGGGTGGTGTTTGTGGCATATGGATGTGAATTTGAAAATAATAATTTAGACCTTGTATGTAAGTTAATTAACCATAGTTGTTGTATCATTAAATTGCATGGTATGTCACAAGGCAATTGTAATGTGAGTGGATCCAAGGTTCTAGCTATTAATGATAAATTTGCTTTGGTTAATTTCATAAGTATTTGATTTAAATTATGCAATTCCTTGACCGTAAAGATGCCGTTTGTCTTGTTTATAGAATTTTGAATAAAACGTAAATAGTATGTGGTGACGCTATTGATCGATTTAAAATTTGAAAATTTGTCAAATATAAAATTTAACTTGGCTATGGAGTAGTTTGACAATATGAATGATTTATGATGTTTACTAGTAACACGCTTTCTTTGTGGTAAAAGAAAGGGTTTAGTAATTGCTGATTTGGAATCTCCTATACCGTGATGCGGTAAAATATATGTAGGTTCGGATGAATTTTGAATAGTGTTAGTAGTCATATGACCTAATCGTATATATTCATGAGTGAATGCAGAATACATAGATTTATGTTGTTTGTTTCTATCAAATTTTCTTTCAAATAAAAGCAATTGTTTGGTAGCTGTGGTTTTGGTATCCCCTAGGGCTGATGTGGGCAATTTTAATGGTAATGTAATTGCGAATCTACGATCTGAATCGCGAGTAGTAGTTTTGCTACAATGATCCTGGCATGCTTGTTCTTCTAAAGTTAAAGTGCTACATTCCTTAACAGACTCGATTTCCCAAAACTTGGAAATTTGAGTTTGTAAGGATGTGTGATAGCAATGCGCATGATTATTATTAGCAAAAGATTTATATTTGGTTACTACCCAACCTAACGAAGTGTTTTGTAAATGTAAACGATTACTATATAATTTTGCTTTGCCTACGCGTAATAGGTTCCAAAATATATCAGCTCCTAACAATAAATTTACAGATTGTGGTTCGTTGAAACTAGGATCTGCTAGTTTTATACTATGCGGTATTGATAAATTGACAATATCCAATTTGATGTGTGGGATTTTGTCGGTTTATTGTGTCTATGAGCAGACAATTTACAAACGTTTTGTAATTGTTAGTTGATGAATGCAAAGTGAATTTTGCTTGCTTGTTTATTTTAGTTTCGGAGTTATCAATTCCGGTAGCAACTACATCCGAATTTGTAGTGTGAATTTTTAATTTTTGTAATAAACCTTTGGTTATAAAACTTGATGGACTACCGTTATCTAGAAGCGCGCGTGCAGTAATTGTTTTTCCATTTTTGTCAGGAATGTTCACCAAAGCGGTTGATGACATAACTTGACTTGTGCGTTTGACTTGCGCTGTGAGTGTGCTGAATGTGGCAGCTTTAGGAATTGAAGTGCTTGATGCTTCAATTAATTTAGACACTGAGATAATTTTATTGATTTTGGTGCCTATTTTAACGTATTGCATAAGAAAATCCGTATTTTCTTCATCAATGCGGTCTATTTCAGCTTGATCCTCAGTTTGTTCATGCATTTGTTCATAAACTTTATTAATCGAAGCCATTAGTGGTTCCCATTGCTTATGAAGAAACTTTATGTTTTCCACATCGTAAGTGGATGGATCTTTTATATCAACATTTTCGATGGCTTTACTGCATCGTTTTAATGATGATTTTATACTATGTATTTTTGTAATTAAGATTTTTAAAGACATTGTGAATGTGACTTTAAAATCTCTATTGATATTTTAAATATAATATTTAAAACTAATTGTAATAGTGTATTATTGCTGATGCAAATTATATGAATGGTACTCTATTACGTACAATACGTAAAAGACTTCTGTGCAAAATACACAGACGGTAATTTCGGTTTGAAAAAATGTATTCAAACGCTAAAAATGGAATTATAATATTCGCTATGTAAATGCGATTGGCGTATGTACTCTAAATGTCTTAATCCTATGAGAGGACTTTAGATGACCTATGTGAGATTATACTTATGGAATCGAATGTTCGCAACCAATGCAATTAATGTATGTGTGCTGAATGACACAAATATAATATTTAAAAAATAATTGAAAAAAATAAATTATTGTGGATGCAATAATATAATCGGTGATCTATTACGTAGCACGTAAAAAGATTTCTGTGCAAAATACACAGATGAGTATTTTGATTTGAACAAATATATTCAAATGCTTAAGATGGAATTATAATATTCGCTAAAAAATGCGATTGGCATATGTGCTCTAAGTGTCGTATTCCTATGAGAGGACGTTAGATGACGTAATAAGAGGCTATATTTATGGAATCTAATATTCGCAACCAATGCAATTAATGTATATGTGTGTGTGTGTGTGTGCTTAATGACACTAATACGAGCCCTATAGATGGTCAATAGCTTGGTAACGCTAAATGACTTGACTAAATTGGCAAGGATTTATTAACTACAAACAGAAACTAAATATCGTTGAAAGATTGATTAAAAAATATAATACAACAATGATACGAACTTTGTGATGGAAATGAATCATTGATGTCTAAACACCTTGGTAAAATGAAATAACGCTTCAAACAGTAGTATATGTAAAATTTTTTTTAAAATATAAGATGTAAATGCAAAAACCCAAAATAGAGGTAATAAAAGGATAGGATGGGAATTATATAAATGTTTTAGGATTACCTTGACACCACTGTCGTGTAGTAGCTCTCGTTTCAAGACTGAATCCAGATGCTGCTGCGATTGACTCGTGTGTGCTGTTGTACTTGACGCCAAAAGTGAGATTTTTTTAGATTGTTCACCTTGCTTGATGAATCCTTTTCAAAGATGACCAATGTGGGATGAATCTTCTTTGAAGATGCTCAATTGCTGGATCCGTTGATGAGAATCTTGCTTGAAGATGATCAAATGGATGGAATCTTCTTTGAAAAATGCTGATTATCCTAGCTCGTATCCGTTCTTGAAGATGATTTAATGGTGTGCATCCGCTCGTATCCGGCTCAAAGACGACCAAATGGTTGAGTTTGGACCTATGTATCTATATAAGCTTGAGATTGGCTTATCTGCGATGTTGACGGTTTCCAATTTCTCAGATTGATTGATTGCTTCTAACTCCTTTGATAGCGATAGATTGCGCCAAAACTTTCTCGAAGGACCTTTTTGTTATTAAATAATTAATAACAATTTTTTATTTTTGCTTTAAATCAAATAGCAGCAAAACACTAGTATTTTACATAAAACATTTATTATACAAATACACTTGACGAATTACAATAATTGAAAATTAAATGAATAACTATATATATCAATGATACTGTGATACAATTCACTATTAAAATTTTATTATAATTATCAAACTGTTGAAAGTTGGAGCTGATATTTTAGATGTTTACTGTTCTAGTTGATAGCTAATAATTTGGTGTTTATTGTACGACGTTTGAGTTAATAATTTAAATATTTAGTGATGTTTATTGTATGAAGTTTGAGTTAATAATGATTATTTTAATAGTATTTTAAAAGTACATTGGTACAAAATGCATTTGGCAGGCCAGCTGTGTGCCCTTGAAACTGGTTTGTAAAATAGAATACAATGCCAGAGTAACAATGACAATAACTTTGTTAGTTAATTCAATAACAAAGAGACATAAATTATTTGGTTAAACAAAAGAATTATTACAAAACTTAAGAACTAAAAATATACAAAATTATATTCTAATGAAATACATTAAAGAACGTGAAATATCTATATACAAATATAGGTTGTGCATGCGTTCTTAACCAATAGGTAACTCTAACAAAGTCAAAAAGCGTAGTAAAACAAATAAGATTTAATACATAATATAAATATGAAATATCTTATTATATTCAAATAGATTTTAAGTGTTATGTCGAGCAGTGGCGTAACTATACCATCTGAGGTCCGTGGCAAATTCATCGGATGAAGCACTCCCTTAATGTAGAAAACTTTTTTTTTTTTTTTTTTTTTTTTTTATTTAATTTATTTAACGTCGGCCTATTTCCGATGCTGAGTCCTATCACCGACGACCTCTTTTAATGTTGGCAGTATTTATGGTGTCGTGGCCTCATATATGTGGGCTACACCACTGCCTAATAAATGTACAATTATGTATGACCATAATCAATATACGTTCATAATAACCAAACCCAGAAAATATATATCTGGTCCGGGGATCGAACCCGAAGACACAGCAGTCGGCGTCAAGCATCAATGCTCTCGCTTGACGTTGTAGTTAAATTTTTATAATATTTATTTATATATAAATAAACCATATATTATATATATTATAAAATATAATCACTAAGCGATATTTATCTCTTGCGAATGTATTCAAATCTTAATAATATATTGGTATAATTCGTGTATATTCTTAAATTAATACCTAACTTAAACCTAAATTTCGTAATAAATATTAGAGATTCCTCGTTTGCTCAAGGCCTCTCGGACTGGGCTCTGCCACTCTTTTGTCAAGGCACTGATGTCAACAGTAAAACAAATCGTTTCTCTACTAACGCTATGCAAGCACTGGGCTTGTAGCTTCTATGGATCAACTGTGCCTAACAAGGTTCTCTCGCTTAAAATAAAATTCCTCAAAAATGGTATTGTAAAAGTAAAAAATATTATATTACTAGCAAACTTGGCGAACTCCGTTTCGCCATCAGATGGCTTCGTTTTATGTAACATTTCGTTTGGTGATTAAAAGATGAAGAAAAATTTTTTTTTTGTTTTATATTTGAAAAGGAAAATTTTTATTTCATTTCACAACAGTAATGAATTCATTTCGATTAGTGTTATTTAGTTGAACTTCTCTAAGTAAATGAAAGTAAATCCAAAGTAAATACTGAATCAAAGCGTTATACGTGTCCGCAAATTATCCGTTTCATTGAAGTGCTCTTTGGTAAACCACATTTTTTGTTTTTTGGTCTGACGTTAACACAAACAAAGCGGATGGTTTCCCAACTCGTGAACACACATCGTTTGTACGATGCGTCTCGTTTACACGATGCATGATATTGCTTCTTCGCTGAACGACAATGTCTCGCGATTTAGTTGGATCGCCAACAATAATTGCAGCAACATCATTAACGGTGGGTGCATTGAATCTTCGCACATGTTTACCTGTTGGGGTACAATCCGCTCTTATGACAAATTTGTGCGTATCCGATGGCATTCGTTTCAATGCTGTTTTGAACATATTACCCACAGCATTATTAGCCTAAAAAAATGCTTGCAACTGTTCAATAATTCGTCTCTTTAACTGTTGTGTTCCCTGTATTTTGCACCGCACATTCAGCTGATCCACCATCGACGAAATGAAATATATTTGCAGAAATTGATGCGGTTCATCTGGTGTTGGCACCATTAAACCATGTAAATGATATATTTGTCCTTGTATCTGTAATTGCAAACAATCATTTGTTTAAGAATACGGTGTAACTTCTAATCGTGTGATGGTGTAGTGTGTGGTGTATATGTAGTTGTTATGTGTTGCAATTCATTGTGTTGGTGTGAGTGATTGGTTATGTGTGTTGTATCTTTTACCTTGCAAGTCGGCATGAAGCCGCCTTCTCGAATGATATTAGCTCCAAAGGAAGTCATGCGAAAGCAGTTATTGTATTCAAGGATGTGTTGAAGAAAATAACTGGAATCAGGATCACTTTCATCGAACAATGGTTTCAGTGGCTGTGGTGGTGTAAGTAATGGATCCAGTTTGACTTTTCCACTTGCGCAGCACAATCCAGCCGTTTCTCTTTTGAACTTTAACGCATTGCAATATCGGCATATAGTCGTCGTTGGTCCAATATCTAAATTTTCATCATCACTGTTGTTCGCAGTGGGATCATATTGGAATGCTAAGCGATTGTATGATGCCAATGATCTTCGTGTGGTCACGCGTTGTCTCAATCTGGCATTTTCTCTTATTATGTTTTGTCTTTCCTCGCTTAAGTTCTGTGAATACACTTGTTGCTGACTTGCATGTCTTGTGCGGCGGCCGATGTTCGCACGTCGTCCTCTAGACATTTTTGGATAATGGACAAAGTGGTGAATGTAACCTTAAATGCACGATCCACATAATTTACACAGTTCAACTTACCACCTTAAAGACAAATGCCTGCTGTTAAAATTGAATAAAAATTTGCACAATACACGTGATTGATTTGATGGTTTCCAATTAAAATGTTAGGAAACGAATAACTTATTTTTTTTAACTTTTTTTTCACAATTTCACAGTGAACAAAATACCGGTTTGTCACATGAAATTAACTAAGCAGAGAACAATAAGTAGTTGTCAAACATTGTATCACGCACCGGCGCCATCTACTTAAAATATTGGTTTGTATCTGTGCTATGTATCAGAGATGGCGCTATATGTGAAAAAAGATTTTCCCGCTTTTTCTGATGAAATTTTTCCTGAATTCCTGAATTTTCTTTGCTATAAACCTCACGAAGCCCAAAACCTTTCTAACGAATGCAAAACCGTGGAAATCGGTTCGTGCGTTCTGGAGTTATAACGTCAGGAAGGAAAACCCGACTTATTTTTATAAT
>CAVMBN010000147.1:0-33203 GCA_963678705.1 Panorpa germanica
CTAGCCACGCCCCCTCTGCATATCGTGACCTAAATGCTTCCCTACCTCTAATAATTTCCAACTCAACTTCTAAACTGTCCTAGAACCCGCTCTACTACCCTACTTTCGAAAATTTAAAGTTAATGCGGCTGTAGGATAAAAGTCTAGAGACGATACCAAATATATTGCCAAAGAGATGAATGCATATATGCATAAGCTCTGGCAAGACAGATGGGACTTAATACAAAAAGGAAGACCTACGTATTGGTTTACAAGGACGTTAATATTGCTTTGCAACACAAGTGGTTCCTATCTACTATGTGTGTGATCGGCTCCTGCTACTTTAGGTGAAAAAAGTGATTAAAAGTGAGAAATTAATTATGGAAAAAAATTAAATAAATTATATGAATACTTTTTCAAACGAAAACTATTTAGGTTTGTTTTAAATTTGTGTTAATTTATTCTAAACAAAGTGTTTTTACAAAAGTTTGACAGTTGGAAACCAGTGTTAAAAACGAATTTTTCATTACGCGTACACGCAGTCTTATAAACATAACCTCAAATTTGTTACTTTGATGTTTGATATAAGACATTAATAAGTGCGATAAACAAAAAAAGTGATAATAATTAGGTTAGTGTTAGTGCTAAAACATCAAGTGGTTTAAAATTCAAGAAATCTGTAGAGATATATAAGGAAGACCTTATATAAACACTACAAATATACGGAAGACAAAAGGTTGCCGCCCACTATCAAGTAAGTCGAATAACATTAACTATAAATACAGTTTACATCGAGTCTTCTTGGTGAGCGCACGTATTTACAATAAACAAAACAATAAAATAAATAGTGATCTTTTTTTTTGCAAATTATAATATTTTTTTTCGTGATTTATTTTTATTTAAATTATAATTTATATTATTATTAAGTGTTATTAATAAGAAGTGAAGTAACTTCTATTTAATTATCACTGGTTAATTAACAATATGGATATGGAGGTTGAACCTCCCGATAAAAATCCGAACAATAAAAACAACTCTGTGACTAACAAATCATTTCCTACAGATAAAACATCCAGTGATATAACAGAAAACTTAAATAACAATAGTGACAATGTTAAAAAAATATTTAATAATTTATACAACACAGAATCAAAATATGACTCGTATAAAGTAATGATAGTTAAAAATAATAGTGATGGAAATACATTTTTTAGTTCTCTTAAATTAGCAGAAATAATTTGTAAAATTAGCAATAAATTTAATATAATAGAAATTAAAAAAGTGGGAAGAAATAGAGTAATCGTTTAATGTGCTAATGCAATACTAGCTAACGAAATTACCAAATCAACATTGCTGAAAAACAATGGGTATGAAGCGTTTATCCCATTTTACTGGTGCACAAAAGTACCTATTATAAAAGGTGTTGATATTGAATATTCGGAAAATACAATTTTAAATAATATAGAGTGTCCACCTTTTAAAGTAACGAGAGTGCAAAGGTTAAATCGAAAACTAAGAGTTGACGGAGCTATAAAATATGAACCCAGTACATCAGTGAAACTATTCTTTGAAGGACTTGCAATTCCTGCTTATGTTTACATGTGGAGAGTGAGACGAGCATGTGAACCATTTGTACAACAGACGATACAATGTTATAATTGTTTTAAATTTGGACATGCAGCCACAAAATGTAGAGCAAAAGTAGCAAAATGTAAATTCTGCGGAAGTGAAGATCATTTACGTACTGCATGCACATCTCCTAATCCGACATGCATAAATTGTAAACTTAACCACGAGGCTACAGACAATGAATGTCCTGAAAAAAAAGACAAATCAAGATAAAAGATCTCATGGCCCAACACAATCTCAGTTTTTATGAAGCAAAATTAGAATTAACAGAAAAAAATACAGACTATTTATACTCAGTAAGAACTCAAAACTCTTTTGAAGCTCTAAACTACAATGAGACTTTTCCCAATATCACTAATAAATACAATAGTATCAACATAATTCCAACATACAAACCAAACCCTTTAACCTTTGTTGTGTTTTGGGCTTCTACACTGTCAAGATCATAATTCCCAACCATCTTGTTATTATAAGAATGTTGGTTCAAAGTTATTAAAAAGTGTAAAATTATTTTATCATTAAACAATTGAATAATTATTCAATCTACAAATACTCGCATGGTTTTATTTCGTACATGCGAAGCTGGTTGCATGTACGAAATAAAACCATGCGAGTATTTGTAGATTGAATAATTATTCAATTGTTTAATGATAAAATAATTTTACACTTTTTAATAACTTTGAACCAACATTCTTATAATAACAAGATGGTTGGGAATTATGATCTTGACAGTGTAGAAGCCCAAAACACAACTGACACGAATGCCATATCGCTGTAGCGTACAGCAGTCGTCGTATTGTAGTCATGCGCATTACTTCTATTAGAGACAACAATACATTATAATGTTGGAATGCCAACAGAGACATCTTCTTATGTTCTGTACTAATTTTGTACTGAACATAAATTGCCAGCCAGCAGAAGTAGATAAGCTCACAACTAATATCAAATTATACAATGTTACATAAAATTATTATAAACCAATTTACAAAAAATAATGTGAACTTCTTAAAACTATTATAAACAAAATTACACAAAATAACATAAACTTCTTAACTCTATGGTAGTCTACATAATTTTGTGAAAATAATATAAAACAAATTAATTACTATCCTAAATATAACAGAAACCATAATTATCAATGTAGCATACATTATCAATTGCATAATGTACACAACAATCATCAACTCAATAGTTACAATGTTATTGAAACAATTATCTTTTAACAATTCCAACAGTACAGATGTTTGTTTTACATCAATGTTGTAAACATTGCAATTAATATCTGATGGAAGTATTGTATTTGAATCAAAAATTTTATTTGTTGCTTGTTTGATTCGCACCAGCAACACTGCGCTAATAATCTCAAGCTGGGGTATTGTAAGTACCTTACTTGATGGAGCTACACTGGACTTGTAGCAAATTAAATTTGTTTTTATTTTAATATTTATAAAAATAATATTGTGTTTTAAACCTAATGTCATGATACTGGTTGATCTGTTTAATAATGTTTTATAAACCTCCAATACTGAAGGATTGCGTCTAAATCTTTTTTCCAACACATTAAATCTTTGCGGGGCAACTGAGAAAGAATCCTCCAATTCTATTTTATTTACTAGGCTGAGTAATGGCAAATCAACAGTTAAATTATTTTTAAGTGCTACTGAATTTTGAAATTTATGTTCAGCCTTTAAGTAATCCTCAGAAAACTTATCTGATTCCTCTGGGACTTTCTCAGTTGTCCAAGATTGTTTCATAACATTCTCAAGGTTTGTATATTCACAAATAGCAAGATTACATACAATATTATTATGTGAATACTTATTTTTATTATACAATTTTCTTGGAACCACATTTCCTTTATTATTATTATTGTCATGTGACATATTTTTATAATCTAAACTATACTCAATTGCAATTGCACGTCTTTCTAAAAATGAAATAAATTCTGCCATAGTAGGCAGTTCTTCTAAATTTCTTTCCATGTGGAAAGTGCGGTTAGTAACGATATCTAATTTTCTACTTAAGGCCGAGATTAAAATCATATCCCACTTGTCTACAGGCTCATCAAGATTTTTTAACGCTTGTAATTGCTGTTTTACTTGACATAAAAAAGCCCTTATATCGACTGCAGTACCTTTCTGCATGTTGGGAATATCAAGTATTATATTAATGTGATAAAAGATTAATCTCGCCTTATTTTCATACCGCGCTAACAATAAATCAATAGCCTCTTTGTATGAACTGTTCACAAGCGGCAGATTTATAATTATTGAGAGAGCCTCATCAACGAGATACTTTCTCAAATAAAAAAGTCTTTGAACATCGGACAATGATGCATTATTGTGAACCACTGCTTGGAAGAGCTCATAAAAGGGCCTAAACCTGGTTATATCCTTGCCATCGAAGGTTGGAATTTCCACCGCTGGGAGCTTCAATGGAACTAATTCAGGCCTATTAACTTCTTTTAACTTATTGATGCTAGCATTTAATTTTGCAATAATGTTAAAATACTTCTCTTCAACTTCTTCAATGTCTTCCTCATCTTGATCATCAATTTCTAAAATGCTGTACTGCGTGAGCTCGTACGATTGGAATGTAGTCATCATCTTTTCTTTTTTCACCTGCAGCACATCCACTGTAGCGGAGTCGAGAGCCCTTGGGTCGCTGACGTAATTGTCCATCCGTGATATTGCACTTTTTGCAGCCGTCCGCGCCGATCTAAGCCTTTTCAATCCCTCCATCTTGCTTAGGTGATAGATTCGTACTTATATGATAGATGAAACGTGGATGACAAACTAATCCAGGTTAATCCAGCAACATGAGAAGTTTTTAATAGATTGGTACTTGCAGATAGTAATAATAACTTTGTACCTTCATGAGTAAAGAAGTATTTTACTCTCCTCCAGCATCCATGTATCCTCTTCCGTAATGAATAATTTTTCTTAAAATATAAACGTGTAGTAATCCAAATTATATGCGAATCCGCTTAAATCAAACGTTGCATTACCCAATCAATGGCAATTGATGACTTGCCAGGCCGCCATAGGGTAAATGTAACAAAATAGCTTGCACTTGTGCTGGTTACTATACAGATGTAACCTCAAAACACCACGAAATCACACGCGGGTACCAATGGCTTGTAAGGCCAGTTTTTTTTTTTTTGTAGGATTTAAAACCTTCTTGAAATGTAATTGTAAAATATCCAGCTTCGCTTGTAAGGCTTCTGGAAATGTAATTGTAAAATATCCAAATCCTCCGTGAATCCGCCAAAATAGAGCGTCCCATTTACCCAATCAATGGCAATCGCCAAGGGGCAAATGTAATAAAACGCCAAAAATACAATGAAAAACACACGCGGTTAATAAACTCGAAGGATCGGCTTTGTAAGACTCGAAGGACCAGCTTCGCATGTACGAAATAAAACCATGCGAGTATTTGTAGATTGAATAATTATTCAATTGTTTAATGATAAAATAATTTTACACTTTTTAATAACTTTGAACCAACATTCTTATAATAACAAGATGGTTGGGAATTATGATCTTGACAGTGTAGAAGCCCAAAACACAACTGACACGAATGCCATATCGCTGTAGCGTACAGCAGTCGTCGTATTGTAGTCATGCGCATTACTTCTATTAGAGACAACAATACATTATAATGTTGGAATGCCAACAGAGACATCTTCTTATGTTCTGTACTAATTTTGTACTGAACACAGAAGAACCAATACCAGAGTGAATAAATCAAATACAGGTAACTCATTACAAAGATCTTACAGTCAACCACAACCTACGACATCCACTAAAGAACCACTTCCAAAAAGAAGAAGAGAAGAAAAGAAACCTAACAATGAAGAAAGTGACACATTCCTTAAGAAAACTAATCAAGAAAAAAACAGAAAGCAAATCAACCAAGAGAAACCTGATATCACAATGGAAAATTATGATAATGATACCTGCTATAAATCAATATATATAAAAATAATGATGACAAAATTAAAGATACAAACAAAGACCCTAATATTACATCCCAATCTCTTAGAAGCTACAAGAAACAAATATCTAGTGTACAATGGCCAAACTCGTAAGAAAACATCAATATATAAATTAAGTTTATTTTTTATTAAAAACTCTATTCACATCACTAAACCAAATCGGTTAATAAATTTACTAAAATATTAAATCAACAACAATTATATAAACATAAAGAAAAAAATAAAATATATAAATAAATCGAAAAACAAGACATCAGATATAAAAATTAATCATTAATTAAAACAGTTAAAATGATAAATTTTATTCAATGGAATTGCAGAGGAGTCAGATATATTAAAGAGGAACTACAACATATGTTACAGAAGCATAACATACATATATGCATACTATCAGAAACGTTTTTAACAAAAAATCTCAATTTCAACATCAAAGGTTATTTTATTGAAAGAGAAGATAGGATACAGAATACAAACTATAATCCCCACGGGGGTGTTGCTATCTTGATTCATAAATCTATAAAATATAAACGAGTAATGCTAAATAACCCATTTAATTCGGTCGAAATAGCTGGAATAATTTTAACACATAACGAAACTTATGTAATATGTATTTTATCAATCTATGCTAAACCGAATCATAAACTATCTAATTCTAATTGGTCACAGATAAAACAACAAATAGATGTTCCTGTTATACTTGCTGGAGATTTTAACGCGACTAATCTTGCTTGGGATATAAATTGTCCAGGTAGTCAGTATGAAGGTACCGAATTGTTAGATTTCATAGAAAACGAAAATCTAAATATTATCAACGAGGATAAACCAACTAGAGTAAGCAATCTCAGTACAAGGGATAGTATATTGGATCTCACATTGGTATCAATGACGTTAACACAACAAATTACTTCGTGGCAAGTTCTTGCAGATAGCTTAGGTAGTGATCACTACCCAATTTTTTTCTGTTTGAATGACTATAATAAAGACCGTTACCGTACATCTGAATATTTAACGAGGAGAAATTTCCGAATAGCAGATTGGGAGAAATATAGCCTTGAAATAGAAAGCAGAATTTCAAACCTTAGCACAAATGGAATCACAAGTAATCCCCAAGATGTTGAAAACAAATACAACCAATTTGGAGATGTTATTAATAATTCGGCAGACATACATATCCCATCTACCAGATTGTATAATATAACTCCTAATAAAATAAAACCGTCTTGGTGGGACACAGAGTGCAATAAAATGATAGCTGAAAGAAAATTAGCACTAACTATTTTTAATAAAAACATGACAATGGCGAATTATTTAAATTATAAAAAACATCAAGCTAAAACCAGACGATATTTTAGAGCCAGAAAAAAAATAGAATGGCAAAATTTCTGCGAGAATTTAAACCCAAACACAACAACCAACATTGTCTGGAATAATATAAGAAAAATTAACAATAAAAGCTATAGTACTAAAAGGATAAGTGATAATGAAAAGTTAATAGAAGAATTTATTAAAAAAAATTTTCCACAGAACAACAATTTAAATATTACTACCATTACCATCGTAAAAGATAATTTTCTAGATAATAACATAAATAAAAATGAATTAAATTTCGCGTTAAATCATAATAAAAACAGTAGCACAGGATTTGATAGAATAAATTACAAAATGATACAAAACTTACCTGACAATGCAATAAATCATCTTACACAAATATATAATCTGTCATTAAACACTGCTGATATACCATTAGACTGGAAAAAACATATCGTTGTTCCTATATTAAAAACAGGAAAAGATCCAAACAAAGAAGAATCATTCAGACCAATTACTTTACTATCATGTATGGGCAAAACTATGGAATCCATCATCAAAAACAGACTGGAGTGGTATCTCGAACATCATAAAAGATTACCTTAGTTACAATTTGCGTTTAGGAAAACAAGAAGTACGCAGCATAACTTAAACATATTGAATATCGATATTCAAAGAACATACAGTAAAAATCATTATATGATAGCTGCTTTCATTGACATTGAAGCTGCTTATGACAATGTTAATCTAAAAATATTAAAAGAAAAAGTAGAAAACATAGGTATATCTTCCAAAATATCCAACTGGATTATAAACTACTTCCAAAATAGAGAAATAACAGTTAGATACAATAATAAGTTAACTGGTCCTATACTATGTAATCACGGAATTCCACAAGGCTCAATATTATCTCCCTTATTATTCAACATATACACAGAAAAGTTAACAACATTATCAGATAACAACACAACAGTACTGATGTATGCAGATGACATGGTTATTTATAGTATGGGCCATACACAAGATATAGCTTAAAACAGATTACAATCGAAATTAAGAAAACTAGATATTTTACTAAAGGAAATCAAATTAAATATATCGTCAGAAAAAAGTAAAATAGTTATATTTACAAGGCATAGAATAAACTGCAGTCCAAAAATAACCATCAGAAATAAAAATATAACTGTTAGTTCAAATACCAAATTTCTGGGTATATTCTTTGATACGAAAAGCACTTGGGCGAAAGAAATTGCACATATTATTAACAAATGTTAAAAAGGCTTAAATTTGATGCGATGTATAGCAGGATACAAATGGGGCGCACACCCAACATCTTTAACAAAAATATATAAAGCTATTGTTAGACCGCATATTGACTATTCTAGTACTATGATCTGCACCGCAAATAACTCAAGATTAAAAAAAATTGAAATTATACAAAACAAATGTTTAAGAATAATATTAGGTGCAATGGTTTCAACACCAATCCAAATCCTCAACTATCAAACTAATATTCCTCCGGTAAATATCAGAATACAACAAATATCAGACAGTTTCTTTTGTAAAAACAGACATAACTCATGTGGCCCCTTAAATACAAGATTATCTAAACTATATGTTCTTTATAATAAACCATATTGGACAACTCATAAAAAACCGGCACTTTTAACTAGTTTTGATAGATATAATAACTTGAACTTAGAGGTACACAACATTATACCTTTTTTCAAATTTCCATTAGAAATAAGCATGACAACAATACATACAGAAATAAATTTGTTCAAGAAGAATGACAGTAAGGAAATAACTTATCAAAAATATATGGAATATATAACAAAAGATGATATAAACTGGAGTATATGGTTTACCGATGGTTCATTCGAATAAAACTCTAAAACTGGAGGAATTGGCATTTTCAATTATAATACAGATCAACAGTACAAATACAAACTTAACAACATCACAAATTCTTATAATACAAAAATAACAGCAATTATGAAATTACTAGAAATAATACAAAAAACTGACAATAAAAATATATTAATCTTCACAGATTCTCGTAGTGTTTGTGTATCTTTAAATAACAATAAATTCAAAAACAATAATAATAACAAAATATGTTCAATTAAAGAATATCTTTTAAAAATGGAAAAAAATGATATCAATGTTAAACTTATTTGGATTCCTTGACATGTAGGCATAAAAGGAAACAAAATGGCTGACAAACTGGTCAAAGAAGCTTGTGTAGATGGGGAAATAATCGAAATAAATTGGTCAATAAATGATTCCAGAAAAATAATTAAAGAAAATTGTATGGCAGAATGGCAGAATATATATAATGAGAAAAGTCAAAGTACTGGAAAAAATTTTTTTGCAGCGAATCAAAAAATTCGAACAACCACATGGTTTAATAAAAACTATTCACGAAGATATATTTCAACAAATTGTCGAATGAAATCTGGGCATTCTAGATGTCCAGCTCATCTATACAAAATAAATATAAAAGACACAATAAATTGTAGATGTGGAGAAGAAGGTTCTTTGGACCATATAATTCTAGGGTGTCATCTTTTAGCATCAAAAATTGATAGACTTTTAAATGATTTATGTAATGTAGCACAGTTCCCAGTTAATATGTCCTGTTTAATGACAAGTGAAGCAACGGCGGAAATAGTAACAAACTTTGTGATAGAAAATAATATAGAAGTGTAATTTAAGTTAGAATATTTTATTTAGTATGTATTTAATTTTAAGTTTAATTTTTTAAAAAGAATCAATTTGTTTGTATTTATTAGAATAATTATAATTTATATGTAAATTTTTATATAATTTTACAAATAAAACCAATGGCAAGAAGGCTGAATAAGCCAAAGCCTAAATTAAAAAAAAAAAAAAAAACTATAAATAATATTAAAACACAAGAATTAGTTTATATAAATGCGTGTTTTAAATAATAATGAGAGTGTATTAATTGTTATAAGTGATTAAGTGAACAATATATGCGGTTTTCTTGGAAATAGTGATTGATCGTTCATGAACATTCAATGGTAACAAACAAATGGTAAGTAAGTAGGCATAAGTACAAGTATGTATATGAGATATTTATAGAAATTCAGTGTGCCTTTGTTAATGTCCGGTGGCCAAGTGACCTTTAAAGAATTAGACCGGCAAAAACCTATAGGTTCGTCTACTGCGCTATGGAGAACTATTTTCATTGTCGAACATTATTTTACAAACCGATTACCGTTCCATGAAAAGGCAACTATCTAAAGGTTGTCCTCAGCGATCTGTAATGGGGCCTGAGCTCTGGAACATGGTATTCGACGAGAACTGTGTTTCTCACTCGAAAGGTTGTGTAGACATATGTTTTGCCAACGATAATGTGATCCTTATCGGTGCAAATAGTACAGAAACCCTAGAAAGCCGTTCTCGACCTGCTATATATAAAAAACTATAGTTTCTTGAAGCTACAAAGATACGAAACAAATACAGTAACAACGAATGATAAACTTGTAACACACCTTGCGCGTGTCACAAGGACGGAATAAAGCCTAAACTCGGCAACTATGCCGACACTATACAAGGGGGCATTTATGCTAATAGTTGTGTATTGTGCTTCGGCATGGTATTACAGGATCAATATTCCAGATCTTCCATGCAACAAACTATGTTATTGACGATGACGCGTTCTTGCAGAACTGTATCTACAGAAGTGGTGCAAGTAATATTGGGGACAATTTCTTTAGATTTAAAAATCACTCATGCACTTACTCAAGTACAAATTACGCTAGAACTGAAAAAATCAAATTTTGATGATTTAAAATTATTGCGACAAATTTCGAGGATTTAAAGTTAATGCAGCTGTAAGATAAAAGCCTGGAGACGATACCAAATATATTTCCAAAGAGATGAATGCATATATGCATAAGCTCTGGCAAGACAGATGGGACTTAATACAAAAAGGAAGACCTACGTATTTGTTTACAAGGACGTTAATATTGCTTTGCAACACAAGTGGTTCCTATCTACTATGTGTGTGATCGGCTCCTGCTACTTTAGGTGAAAAAAGTTATTAAAAGTAAAAAATTAATTATGGAAAAAAATTAAATAAATTATATGAATACTTTTTCAAACGAAAAGTATTTAAGTTTGTTTTAAATTTATGTTAATTTACCCTAAACAAAGTGTTTTTACAAAAGTTTGACAGTTGGAAACCAGTGTTAAAAACGAATTTTTCATTACGCGTACACGCGGTCTTATAAACATAACCTCAAATTTGTAATTATGATGTTTGATATAAGACATTAATAAGTGCGATAGACAAAAAAAGTAATAATAATTAGGTTAGTGTTAGTGCTAAAACATCAAGTGGTTTAAAATTCAAGAAATCTGTAGAGATATATAAGGAAGACCTCATATAAACACTACAAATATACGGAAGACAAAAGGTTGCCGCCCACTATCAAGTAAGTCGAATAACATTAACTATAAATAATTTTAAAACACAAGAATTAGTTTATATAAATGCGTGTTTTAAATAATAATAAGAGTGTATTAATTGTTATAAGTGATTAA
Source organism: Panorpa germanica (assembly GCA_963678705.1). Taxonomy (NCBI): domain Eukaryota; kingdom Metazoa; phylum Arthropoda; class Insecta; order Mecoptera; family Panorpidae; genus Panorpa; species Panorpa germanica. The sequence goes on from CAVMBN010000147.1 coordinate 11,489, forward strand.
GTGAACAATATATGCTGTTTTCTTGGAAATAGTGATTGATCGTTCATGAATATTCAATGGTAACAAACAAATGGTAAGTAAGTAGGCATAAGTACAAGTATGTTTATGAGATATTTATAGAAATTCAGTGTGCCTTTGTTAATGTCCGGTGGCCAAGTGACCTTCAAAGAATTAGACCGGCAAAAACCAATAGGTACGTCTACTGCGCTATGGAGAACTATTTTCATTGTCGAACATTATTTTACAAACCGATTACCGTTCCATGAAAAGGTAACTATCTAAAGGTTGTCCTTAGCGATCTGTAATGGGGCCTGAGCTTTGGAACATGGTATTCGACGAGAACTGTGTTTCTCACTCGAAAGGTTGTGTAGACATATGTTTTGCCAACGATAATGTGATCCTTATCGGTGCAAATAGTACAGAAACCCTAGAAAGCCGTTCTCGACCTGCTATATATAAAATCTGTAGTTTCTTGAAGCTACAAAGCTACGAAACAAATACAGTAACAACGAATGATAAACTTGTAACACACCTTGCGCGTGTCACAAGGACGGAATGAAGCTTAAACTCGGCAACTATGCCGACACTATACAAGGGGGCATTTATGCTAATAGTTGTGTATTGTGCTTTGGCATGGTATTACAGGATCAATCTTCCAGATCTTCCATGCAAAGAACTATGTTATTGACGATGACGCGTTGTTGCAGAACTGTATCTACAGAAGTGGTGCAAGTGATATTGGGGACAATTCCTTTAGATTTAAAAATCACTCATGCACTTACTCAAGTACAAATTACGCTAGAACTGAAAAAATCAAATTTTGATGATTTAAAATTAATGCGACAAATTTCGAGGATTTAAAGTTAATGCGGCTGTAGGATAAAAGTCTGGACACGATACCAAATATATTGCCAAAGAGATGAATGCATATATGCATAAGCTCTGGCAAGATAGATGGGACCTAATACAAAAAGGAAGACCTACGTGTTGGTTTACAAGGACGTTAATATTGCTTTGCAACACAAGTGGTTCCTATCTACTATGTGTGTGATCGGCTCCTGCTACTTTAGGTGAAAAAAGTGATTAAAAGTGAGATATTTTTTATCGAAAAAAATAAATAAATTATATGAATACTTTTTCAAACGAAAAGTATTTAAGTTTGTTTTAAATTTGTGTTAATTTACCCTAAACAAAGTGTTTTTACAAAAGTTTGACAGTTGGAAACCAGTGTTAAAAACTAATTTTTCATTACGCGTACACGCGGTCTTATAAACATAACCTCAAATATGTAACTTTGATGTTTGATATAAGACATTAATAAGTGCGATAGACAAAAAAAGTGATAATAATTAGGTTAGTGTTGGTGCTAAAACATCAAGTGGTTTAGAATTCAAGAAATCTGTAGAGATATATAAGGAAGACCTCATATAAACACTACAAATATTCGGAAGACAAAAGGTTGCCGCCCAGTATCAAGTAAGTCGAATAACATTAACTATAAATAATATTAAAACACAAGAATTAGTTTATATAAATGCGTGTTTTAAATAATAATAATAGTATATTAATTGTTATAAGTGATTAAGTGAACAATATATGCGGTTTTCTTGGAAATAGTGATTGATCGTTCATGAACATTCAATGGTAACAAACAAATGGTAAGTAAGTAGGCATAAGTACAAGTATGTATATGAGATATTTATAGAAATTCAGTGTGCCTTTGTTGATGTCCGGTGGCCAAGTGACCTTCAAAGAATTAGACCGGCAAAAACCTATAGGTACGTCTACTGCGCTATGGAGAACTATTTTCATTGTCGAACATTATTTTACAAACCGATTACCGTTCCATGAAAAGGCAACTATCTAAAGGTTGTCCTCAGCGATCTGTAATGGGGCCTAAGCTCTGGAACATAATATTCGACGAGAACTGTGTCTCTCACTCGAAAGGTTGTGTAGACATATGTTTTGCCAACGATAATGTGATCCTTATCGGTGCAAATAGTACAGAAACCCTAGAAAGCCGTTCTCGACCTGCTATATATAAAATCTGTAGTTTCTTGAAGCTACAAAGCTACGAAACAAATACAGTAACAACGAATGATAAACTTGATAAACGAATGATAAACTTGTAACACACCTTGCGCGTGTCACAAGGAGGGAATGAAGCTTAAACTCGGCAACTATGCCGACACTATACAAGGGGGCATTTATGCTAATAGTTGTGTATTGTGCTTCGGCATGGTATTACAGGATCAATCTTCCAGATCTTCCATGCAAAGAACTATGTTATTGACGATGACGCGTTGTTGCAGAACTGTATCTACAGAAGTGGTGCAAGTGATATTGGGGACAATTCCTTTAGATTTAAAAATCACTCATGCACTTACTCAAGTACAAATTACGCTAGAACTGAAAAAATCAAATTTTGATGATTTAAAATTAATGCGACAAATTTCGAGGATTTAAAGTTAATGCGGCTGTAGGATAAAAGTCTGGAGGCGATACCAAATATATTGCCAAAGAGATGAATGCATATATGCATAAGCTCTGGCAAGACAGATGGGACCTAATACAAAAAGGAAGACCTACGTATTTGTTTACAAGGACGTTAATATTGCTTTGCTACACAAGTGGTTCCTATCTACTATGTGTGTGATCGGCTCCTGCTACTTTAGGTGAAAAAAGTGATTAAAGCGAAGAAATTAATTATGGAAAAAAATTAAATAAATTATATGAATACTTTTTCAAACGAAAAGTATTTAAGTTTGTTTTAAATTTGTGTTAAATTACCCTAAACAAAGTGTTTTTACAAAAGTTTGACAGTTGGAAACCAGTGTTAAAAACGAATTTTTTATTACGCGTACACGCGGTCTTATAAACATAACCTCAAATTTGTAACTTTGATGTTTGATATAAGACATTAATAAGTGCGATAGACAAAAAAAGTGATAATCATTAGGTTAGTGTTAGTGCTAAAACATCAAGTGGTTTAAAATTCAAGAAATCTGTAGAGATATATAAGAAAGACCTCATATAAACACTACAAATATACGGAAGACAAAAGGTTGCCGCCCACTATCAAGTAAGTCGAATAACATTAACTATAAATAATATTAAAACACAAGAATTAGTTTATATAAATGCGTGTTTTAAATAATAATGAGAGTGTATTAATTGTTATAAGTTATAAAGTGAACAATATATGCGGTTTTCTTGGAAATAGTGATTGATCGTTCATGAACATTCAATGGTAACAAACAAATGGTAAGTAAGTAGGCATAAGTACAAGTATGTATATGAGATATTTATAAAAATTCAGTGTGCCTTTGTTGATGTCCGGTGGCCAAGTGACCTTCAAATCATTAGACCGGCAAAAACCTATAGGTACGTCTACTGCGCTATGGAGAACTATTTTCATTGTCGAACATTATTTTACAAACCGATTACCGTTCCATGAAAAGGCAACTATCTAAAGGTTGTCCTCAGCGATCTGTAATGAAGCCTGAGCTCTGGAACATGGTATTCGACGAGAACTGTGTCTCTCACTCGAAAGGTTGTGTAGACATATGTTGTGCCAACGATAATGTGATCCTTATCGGTGCAAATAGTACAGAAACCCTAGAAAGCCGTTCTCGACCTGCTATATATAAAATCTGTAGTTTCTTGAAGCTACAAAGCTACGAAACAAATACAGTAACAACGAATGATAAACTTGTAACACACCTTGCGCGTGTCACAAGAAGGGAATGAAGCTTAAACTCGGCAACTATGCCAACACTATACAAGGGGGCATTTATGCTAATAGTTGTGTATTGTGCTTCGGCATGGTATTACAGGATCAATATTCCAGATCTTCCATGCAAAGAACTATTTTATTGACGATGACGCGTTGTTGCAGAACTGTATCTACAGAAGTGGTGCAAGTGATATTTGGGACAATTCCTTTAGATTTAAAAATCACTCATGCACTTACTCAAGTACAAATTACGCTAGAACTGAAAAAATCAAATTTTGATGATTTAAAATTAATGCGACAAATTTCGACGATTTAAAGTTAATGCGGCTGTAGGATAAAAGTCTGGAGGCGATACCAAATATATTGCCAAAGAGATGAATGCATATATGCATAAGCTCTGGCAAGACAGATGGGACCTAATACAAAAAGGAAGACCTACGTATTTGTTTACAAGGACGTTAATATTGCTTTGCTACACAAGTGGTTCCTATCTAGTATGTGTGTGATCGGCTCCTGCTACTTTAGGTGAAAAAAGTGATTAAAGCGAAGAAATTAATTACGGAAAAAAATTAAATAAATTATATGAATACTTTTTCAAACGAAAAGTATTTAAGTTTGTTTTAAATTTGTGTTAATTTACCCTAAACAAAGTGTTTTTACAAAAGTTTGACAGTTGGAAACCAGTGTTAAAAACGAATTTTTCATTACGCGTACACGCGGTCTTATAAACATAACCTAAAATTTGTAACTTTGATGTTTGATATAAGACATTAATAAGTGCGATAGACAAAAAAAAGTGATAATAATTAGGTTAGTGTTAGTGCTAAAACATCAAGTGGTTTAAAATTCAAGAAATCTGTAGAGATATATAAGAAAGACCTCATATAAACACTACAAATATACGGAAGACAAAAGGTTGCCGCCCACTATCAAGTAAGTCGAATAACATTAACTATAAATAATATTAAAACACAAGAATTAGTTTATATAAATGCGTGTTTTAAATAATAATAAGAGTGTATTAATTGTTATAAGTGATAAAGTGAACAATATATGCGGTTTTCTTGGAAATAGTGATTGATCGTTCATGAACATTCAATGGTAACAAACAAATGGTAAGTAAGTAGGCATAAGTACAAGTATGTATATGAGATATTTATAGAAATTCAGTGTGCCTTTGTTGATGTCCGGTGGCCAAGTGATCTTCAAAGAATTAGACCGGCAAAAACCTATAGGTACGTCTACTGCGCTATGGAGAACTATTTTCATTGTCGAACATTATTTTACAAACCGATTACCGTTCCATGAAAAGGCAACTATCTAAAGGTTGTCCTCATCGATCTGTAATGGGGCCTGAGCTCTGGAACATGGTATTCGACGAGAACTGTGTTTCTCACTCGAAAGGTTGTGTAGACATATGTTTTGCCAACGATAATGTGATCCTTATCGGTGCAAATAGTACAGAAACCCTAGAAAGCCGTTCTCGACCTGCTATATATAAAATCTGTAGTTTCTTGAAGCTACAAAGCTACGAAACAAATACAGTAACAACGAATGATAAACTTGTAACACACCTTGCGCGTGTCACAAGGACGGAATGAAGCTTAAACTCGGCAACTATGCCGACACTATACAAGGGGGCATTTATGCTAATAGTTGTGTATAGTGCTTCGGCATGGTATTACAGGATCAATCTTCCAGATCTTCCATGCAAAGAACTATGTTATTGACGATGACGCGTTGTTGCAGAACTGTATCTACAGAAGTGGTGCAAGTGATATTGGGGACAATTCCTTTAGATTTAAAAATCTCTCATGCACTTACTCAAGTACAAATTCCGCTAGAACTAAAAAAAATCAAATTTTGATGATTTAAAATTAATGCGACAAATTTCGAGGATTTAAAGTTAATGCGGCTGAAGGATAAAAGTCTGGACACGATACCAAATATATTGCCAAAGAGATGAATGCATATATGCATAAGCTCTGGCAAGACAGATGGGACTTAATACAAAAAGGAAGACCTACGTATTGGTTTACAAGGACGTTAATATTGCTTTGCAACACAAGTGGTTCCAATCTACTATGTGTGTGATCGGCTCCTGCTACTTTAGGTAAAAAAAGTGATTAAAAGTGAGAAATTAATTATGGAAAAAAATTAAATAAATTATATGATTACTTTTTCAAACGAAAAGTATTTAAGTTTGTTTTAAATTTATGTTAATTTACCCTAAACAAAGTGTTTTTACAAAAGTTTGACAGTAGGAAACCAGTGTTAAAAACGAATTTTTCATTACGCGTACACGCGGTCTTATAAACATAACCTCAAATTTGTAATTATAATGTTTGATATAAGACATTAATAAGTGCGATAGACAAAAAAAGTAATAATAATTAGGTTAGTGTTAGTGCTAAAACATCAAGTGGTTTAAAATTCAAGAAATCTGTAGAGATATATAAGGAAGACCCCATATAAACACTACAAATATACGGAAGACAAAAGGTTGCCGCCCACTATCAAGTAAGTCGAATAACATTAACTATAAATAATATTAAAACACAAGAATTAGTTTATATAAATGCGTGTTTTAAATAATAATGAGAGTGTATTAATTGTTATAAGTGATTAAGTAAACAATATATGCGGTTTTCTTGGAAATAGTGATTGATCGTTCATGAACATTCAATCGTAACAAACAAATGGTAAGTAAGTAGGCATAAGTACAAGTATGTATATGAGATATTTATAGAAATTCAGTGTGCCTTTGTTAATGTCCGGTGGCCAAGTGACCTTCGAAGAATTAGACCGGCAAAAACCAATAGGTACGTCTACTGCGCTATGGAGAACTATTTTCATTGTCGAACATTATTTTACAAACCGATTACCGTTCCATGAAAAGGTAACTATCTAAAGGTTGTCCTCAGCGATCTGTAATGGGACCTGAGCTTTGGAACTTGGTATTCGACGAGAACTGTGTTTCTCACTCGAAAGGTTGTGTAGACATATGTTTTGCCAACGATAATGTCATCCTTATCGGTGCAAATAGTACAGAAACCCTAGAAAGCCGTTCTCGACCTGCTATATATAAAATCTGTAGTTTCTTAAAGCTACAAAGCTACGAAACAAATACAGTAACAACGAATGATAAACTTGTAACACACCTTGCGCGTGTCACAAGGACGGAATGAAGCTTAAACTCGGCAACTATGCCGACACTATACAAGGAGGCATTTATGCTAATAGTTGTGTATTGTGCTTTGGCATGGTATTACAGGATCAATCTTTCAGATCTTCCATGCAAAGAACTATGTTATTGACGATGACGCGTTGTTGCAGAACTGTATCTACAGAAGTGGTGCAAGTGATATTGGGGACAATTCCTTTAGATTTAAAAATCACTCATGCACTTACTCAAGTACAAATTACGCTAGAACTGAAAAAATCATATTTTGATGATTTAAAATTAATGCAACAAATTTTGAGGATTTAAAGTTAATGCGGCTGTAGGATAAAAGTCTGGACACGATACCAAATATATTGCCAAAGAGATGAATGCATATATGCATAAGCTCTAACAAGATAGATAAGACCTAATACAAAAAGGAAGACCTACGTGTTGGTTTACAAGGACGTTAATAATGCTTTGCAACACAAGTGGTTCCTATCTACTATGTGTGTGATCGGCTCCTGCTACTTTAGGTGAAAAAAGTGATTAAAAGTGAGATATTTTTTATCGAAAAAAATAAATAAATTATATGAATACTTTTTCAAACGAAAAGTATTTAAGTTTGTTTTAAATTTGTGTTAATTTACCCTAAACAAAGTGTTTTTACAAAAGTTTGACAGTTGGAAACCAGTGTTAAAAACGAATTTTTCATTACGCGTACACGCGGTCTTATAAACATAACCTCAAATTTGTAACTTTGATGTTTGATATAAGACATTAATAAGTGCGATAGACAAAAAAAGTGATAATAATTAGGTTAGCGTTAGTGCTAAAACATCAAGTGGTTTAAAATTCAAGAAATCTGTAGAGATATATAAGAAAGACCTCATATAAACACTACAAATATACGGAAGACAAAAGGTTGCCGCCCACTATCAAGTAAGTCGAATAACATTAACTATAAAAGTAGTGTTACAAAGCCGTTTCTGGCTTAAATTTGAAGTTGAGTTGGAAATTATTGGGGTGGGGATGCATATAGGTCACGGTATGAAGAAGGGGGGCGTGGCTAGACAATGTTGGTGGTAATAGTGGGGTGAGGAGTGAGGGGTAAGTGGATAAGCTGTGTTGTGATTGGTTTAGAAGATGATGACCTCATTACAGACTTTATCTCTAGGTACAGTCTCTTTAATATCCTAGGATATGAGTGAGAAAGCGATAATAAGTATTACGTGTGTGTTAGTATTGGTGTAGAAGAGATGATCGTAATTAGTAGTGGTACAAAGCCGTTTCTAGGACAGTTTTGAAGTTGAGTTGGAAATTATTGGGGTGGGGATGCATTTAGGTCACGATATGCAGAGGGGGCGTGACTATACTTGAATGAATGTAAAAGGGGGTAAGGGTGGGGGGCATATAGGTCATATGATCTAATGCCATGTATAGGATGTATTGCTATTGGTTTAGAAGATGATGACCTCATTACAGACTTTATCTCTAGGTACAGTCTCTTTAATATCCTAGGATATGAGTGAGAAAGCAGTAATATGAAAGAGTGAGATAGCGATATTATGCCATGTATAGGATGTATTGCTATTGGTTTAGAAGATGATGACCTCATTACAGACTTTATTTCTAGGTACAGTCTCTTTAATATCCTAGGATATGAGTGAGAAAGCAGTAATATGAAAGAGTGAGATAGCGATATTATGCCATATATAGGATGTATTGCTATTGGTTTAGAAGATGATGACTTCATTACAGACTTTATCTCTAGGTACAGTCTCTTTAATATCCTAGGATATGAGTGAGAAAGCAGTAATATGAAAGGTGTGAGAACTTTGGATATAAATTATTCTTATGCAATTTTTTTTGCTATGCATTTGAAGTATACATTTCATTCTATGAAAAGAAATAGGACTTTCTTGTACTCGTATAATAAAGCTAAATTTTATTTTAAAACAAGCGCATTCCTTGTTTATCTTATATGCACTCGTAAGACCACGAATTCACCAGAAAAAAAACAATTGATAAAAGCAGTAATATGAAAGGTGTGAGAACTTTGGATATAAATTATTCTTATGCAATTTTTTTTTGTTATGCATTTGAAGTATACATTTCATGTTTTAGTTAAATGTAGGGGCCGGATTGGGTATTGTTGTATTAGATTATTTATTTAAGTATACTAAAAGTTATAATATACGTACATTATATCATTGATGATTCTCAAAGCATACAGTTATTTTTTTTTTTTTTTATGTGTTGTAATAATCATAAAGTCTTATAAGTCAGACAATGGTGTTGTTTTACATATATGAGGTTATAACACCACAGTAACTGTTAAAATAGTAGGAGGATATTTTATTATACAAATTTATTAGGCAGCGGTTTGATCCATATGTATAAGGCTATATAGGTTGTGGATAATAGTAGAATCACAATTAGCTAAACCAAAAGCTCTAACTTAAGTTGAAACAAACTTTTTAAAATAAAACTGCTCGAAGGGTCGGGGCCCCGAGAATTTTATTTATTTTGAATGCGCGGGGATGGTAGAATTAAGAATTGATAGTCTGATGGTAAATATATTATAGTATTAAATAAGTAAAGTGCTACCCTGTTAAATTTTTATATATATATGTATATATAAGTCTAAGGATATGATTGTGTCACATTAAACCAAAAGGATTTTGTGCAGTTTGTGTATTAAAGTGTCTTGCAAAGTCTTGTTCTGAGTTAGTTAATGAATATTAGCTCTTTTTAAATAACTTGTGTTTTTAAATAATTTAGTGGCTATTTAGTGCTATTTAAAAAAAAATGTATCAATAATTTCAGTTTGGAAGTGGATAATTATGTGGTAAGTAAATTTTGTATAAGATTTTGTATGTTTACAATAAATTTAATAGTAGTTTTCAAATATTTACAGGTGTCTATAGCAGTTTCAACCTGATCTTGAGTTTTTACCGTTTGAACCCTTTTAGACTGTCATACTTATAAGCAAACAGTTAGGTAAGTTAATTTTTAATACTTTTTAGATAATTTTAATTTAGTTATAATAATACCAGTTTTAAATGTCAACAGAATATTGCTGTGCATATCTGAATTCCGATGATACATTGGATTATACGTGTCCAAACATAGTTCATCCTGGAGTACAAGTAAGTTCTACTTCTTTTGCTTTAGTATTTCAAATCCTTATTTATTTACATAATATTTATTTATAGTTATGCAATCTTCATATGAAAGAGCGTGCGATTGATTGTAACAACTACCACCTTATTAGTTAATGAATATTAGTTCTTTTTAAATAACTTGTGTTTTTAAATAATTTAGTGGCTATTTAGTGCTATTTAAAAATGTCAACAGCAAGATTTGAATGAACAAAAACTTAAATCATCTTCTGTTTATTTGCAGAAAGAATCTTGGGACAACTTGCTTAATATATCTAATTGTATAACAGTGACATTAAAAAATTATAATTTGTGTTCTAAATTAGTGGATCAATCTTTATATCAATTTCAAAATAATTTGTTTAATGTGTTAAAGGATACTCAAAGTATAAATTATAAAAATCACAATATTAATTTTTATGAGTGTTTTATTAAAAATAATATAAATAACCATATTGATTTAAATAATAATTTTAGCCATATATCATCAAAAATAAACTTGGAACTGTTGGAACAAGAAATAAAAATTTTGTGCATAGACTTTTTTAAAATTAAATTATACAATGACGCTCAAGAATATATATATATATATATATAACTTATCAAAAAAATGGAATCGATTTTTGATTTGGAAGATTTATTATTTGTAAAAAATATTCATATTGATGATAGCGAGCTATTAAATTTAGATATTGATCCTTTGCTTTTTGATGAAGATTTTTCATTACCTGAATTATTAAATTCAGATATTGAGATACAGAATATGTCTGAAATTACAACTTCCTTAAACAATGAGGAGGATTTTAATACAAATTTGACTCCTTCTAAATTGACTGCAGTTCCATTTTTATTTAATGAAGCACCTATATTATTAAAAAAAGATATGTATTTAATCAAAATAGGTTTAAATTGTATTAATCAGTTTGAACCAGAAATTTACATATATAATAAATATAATTTCGGACTAAAGTTAAATTTATGTGATTATTTTGAGCTTATAGAGCATATTAAGCAATTGATTAATATGTTTTATGGTCAATTAGTAATACCATCAAATATAATAATAGGAACAAACTATAAAATAAATATATTTAATCCAAATAGTATTGCAATTATTTCAAATTGTAAAACTCAAATATCAGTATTTTTAAATATTTTTGATTTAATACATTTCTTATCCTTAAATGATTATATTAATGCTATTGGTAAACATTTTTCTGAAATGCAAATTGATTTGTTTAATACATATAATATATTTTTAAATAGTATTGTAATGTATTTAAAAATTAAAAATATTGGTGTTTCGAAAGAGATTTTGACTCAATTTTTATTTTACGAATGTGAAGCGTTAAATTTTAATGATATATTATTAAAAATACTAATAATTTCAAACATGTCGTATATATTAGAAGAAATATCAAAACTATTGTAATTACTTAATTTATAATATATATATATATATAAATTTAAAATGTATATAATTCTTTTATTTATTTATTTATTAGGGTATAACTACATCCATTAGAATCATAATATAACATATAATTACAATCATAACAGTTTCTTATTTGACATGGAGGACCATCTCTTTGTATGTTTCCTTTGTTATAATGTTTATAACATAATCGACGTCCTTGTATATTTTGATTTTCTTTTAAATACATTGGAAGCCGGTTACAGTTTTGTTCAATATCGGTAGAGAACAATATATAATGCAAGAAAAACTCTGTCGGTAAATAATGTAATTCTTCATCAGTAAGATTTTCTAGTAAACACTCATTTTCTTTATATTTTTTTAAAATAGCTCTAACTTTTGAAATCGTTTTCGAAACTTGTTCATGATCATTTAAACCCATTACGTTTAATTTACGTTCAAATTACGTTCCCATTACGTAGAGTTTACATTCAAATTACGTTCCCATATAATATTTTCATATATAAAGATTAAATATTTAAAACGTATTTTATTACTTTATAACACATGCCTGGTTAAACAATAAAGTTTATAAAGCAAAAAGAAACTCTTTCTGTAAAAAATATTGATAATCAAAGTAATAATTACACTAATAATTCAAAACATGGATCACTATTACCAAATGACATTAGATGCATTATTTGTGGACCTTCAAACTGTGGAAAAACTAATGTTATGTTTAATCTAATTGAACATCCAAATGGGTTGCGATTTAAAAATATATACATTTATTCAAAATCTTTATATCAACCAAAATATAAAATATTACAACAAATTATGAAGAATATTAATGGTACGGGATACTATACATACACTGACAATGAAGAGATTATTAGACCTGAAGATGCTAGCCCAAATTCTATATTCATATTTGATGATGTTGCTTGCGATAAACAAAATAATATTCGAAATTTTTTTAGCATGGGCCGTCATAATTTGATAGACTCTTTCTATTTATGTCAGACTTACAGCAAAATTCCAAAGCAAATAATACGGGATAATACTAATTTTATTATATTATTCAAGCAAGATGACTTAAATTTAAAGCATATATATGATGATCATGTTAACTTTGACTTTCCAAGTTTTCTAGAGTTTAAACAAGTTTGTAATTTATGTTGGGATTTAAATAAATATTCCTTTATGGTAATAGATAAAAATAGTGACTTAAATAACGGGCGATACAGAAAAGGATTTGATATGTTTTTAGATATAACCAAGTAATCTTTACAATAATATTTGTGATATATGGAGATTTTGAAACATTATTAAAACCCATTAGTACTTGTTATCCTAAAACTAATACATCATTTTCAAATAATATTCAAATTCATGAACCATATTCTTTTGCTTATTATATTAAATGTTCCTTTAATGATTCCTTAAGTAAGTTTGTTACGTACAGAGGTATTAATTGCGTTAAAGTATTTATTGAAACAATAACTACAAACGCTAAACAAATTTATAAAGTCTTAAATAAAGTGAAGCCTTTAAATAAATTATCTAATTGGCAAAAACAGGAATATGATGAAGCTTCTATTTGCCATATTTGTGAAGGTATCCTCAATGGTAATAAAGTGTTAGATCATTGTCACTTAACTGGTAATTACCGAGGAGCTGCTGATAATCATTACAATTTAAAATTTTCAATTCCAAAGTTTATACCTGTCATATTCCATAACTTAAGTAACTACGATAGCCATATAATTGTAAAAGAATTAGGTAATGATAGTGAAAAAATTGAAGTTATTCCAGAAAATAAGGAAAAGTATATATCTTTTACGAAACATATTTTGGTGGAATCAAAAGTCGATAAAAATGATAAAGTTCATAACTGCTATATTAAACTTAGATTTATTGATTCTTTACGATTTATGCATTCTAGTTTAGAAACACTTGCAAAAAATTTATTATCAGAACAATTTTTCGAATTAAAAAAATTCTATCCGAATGAAAATCATTTTAATTTATTAAAACGTAAAGGTGTATTTCCTTATGAACATGTAAATAGTAGGGATATGCTTAATGAATCTGACTTGCCATCTCAAAATAATTTTTATAGCTCACTTAATGGCTGTAATATATCTGACGATGATTACAATCATGCCAAAATGGTTTGGTATGCATTTGAAATGAAAACATTGGGGAATATTCAGTATTATATTTAAAGATCGATGTTCTGTTGTTAACAGATATTTTTGAAAATTTTTGAGATGTGTGCTATAAAACATATAATTTAGATCCCTGTCAATATTATACAGCACCAGGACTTTCTTGGGATGCTATGTTAAAGTATACAAGTATTGAATTAGAACTTTTAACAGATACTGATATGTTACATTTTATTAAAAAAGGTATAAGAGGTGGAATATCACAATGCTCTCACAGACATGGAATTGCAAATAATAAATATATGTCCAATTATGATTCAAATAAAGATTCTCAATATTTAATGTATTGGGATGCAAATAACTTATATGGTTGGGCTATGAGTCAATATTTACCACATGAGGGATTTTAATGGTTAGATACATATAAATTACAAACATTTAATGTAGAAGCTATTGAAGATAACTCAGATGTTGGTTATATATTAGAAGTCGATTTAAGATATCCTAATTATTTGCACAATGAACACAATGATCTACCTTTCTGTGCTGAAAATATTAAACCACCTTGCATTTAAACAAATGACGGTAAATTAATACCAAATCTAAATAACAAGTATAATTATGTGCTTCACTATAGATCGTTAAAGCAATGTCTTAAAAATAATCTGAAAATAGATAAAATTCATAGAATTTTGGAATTTAAACAGTCTGATTGGTTTAAATGTTATATTGATCTAAATACATTAAAAAGAAAGAACTCTGCAAATACATTTGAGAAAGACTTTTTTAAATTAATGAATAATTCAGTTTATGGGAAAACAATGGAGAATGTAGATAAACGTGTCGATGTAAAGTTAATAACTCATTGGGATAATATAGGACATAAAATGGGTGCTAATACACTTATAAGTAAACCAAACTATCATAGTTGTTCTATATTTCATGAAAACTTAGTTGCTATTCAAATGCAAAAAACTTAAAGTTTTTTATAATAAACCATTGTATTTAGGATTAAGTGTACTTGATATATTAAAAACTTTAATATACGATTTTCATTATGATTTCATCAAAAAAGTCTATAAAGGTAATGCTAAATTGTTGTATACAGATACAGATTCATTAATATATCAAATTAAAACAGATGATATATATGACGATATTAAGTGTAATCTAGATAAATTTGATACATCTAATTATCCATTTAATAATGAATTTTCATTACCTTTAATGAACAAAGCTAAATTAGGCTTAATGAAAGATGAATGCGCGGGTAGTATAATTTGGGAGTTTGTTGGGTTAAGGTCAAAAATGTATGCAATTCATATTGAGGGTTCATGCACAGCTAAAGCAAAAGGAATTAAGAAAAATATTGTAAACAAATTCAATATTAAAGATTATGTAAATTGTTTATCTCAGGATAACATATTATTGATCACAATGAATACCTTTAAATCGATTAAGCATACAATTTATACTCAAATGATAAGTAAAGTAGGTCTTAGTGGAAATGATAATAAAAGATATGTATTAACTGATGGTATAAGTACTTTAGCACATGAACATTATAAAATTTAGTACTAATTTTAAGTTAAGTTTAAGTTTTGTATAAATTTATATCTGTTTTAGTTAAGATAATTAAAATGTATATTTATATAACAATTTAAAAATAGCATATTTGTAAACAAATAATGATATATAAACACAAACCATTGAGTTTTATTATTATAAGATTTAATGTTTTAATACATCCATATAAAATAAGATACACATATTTTATTAGTTGTGTTTTGTTATATATAATTCTTATATGATTAACACTGGTCATAAGAGCTCTAATATATATGCATAGACATATTAATGTATGAGTACATAAACTGGATGACAATTGTATACGTTATATGCAGGAGCAGTACCCAAATCAATTCATTAGTGAATGCAGGCATGTCAAAAAACCAATATTTCATTTCTTATTATCATACCAACGTAATGGGAATGTAACTTGGAATATTGGAATAGTGGTGTAGGTTAGGTTACACACCCGCGGAGCGAGATTTAGTTTAAAGCCCAAACCCAGGCCCAGACCCCTACCCGGGCTACCCCACCCGGGTCCGCACCAGGACCCCCCGCCCCAATCTGTACCCCGTAAATAGTTCGAACGTAACTTGAACGTAATGGGAACGTAACTTGAACGTAATGGGAACGTAACTTGAACGTAATGGGAACGTAACTTGAACGTAATGGGAACGTAACTTGAACGTAATGGGAACGTAACTTGAACGTAATGGGAACGTAACTTGAACGTAATGGGAACGTAACGTAACGTAGAGTATTTATTTTAGAATAACGTTCAAATTACGTTCCCATTACGTTCAAGTTACGTTCCCATTACGTTCCCATTACGTTCAAGTTACGTTCCCATTACGTTCAAGTTACGTTCCATTACGTTCAAGTTACGTTCCCATTACGTTCAAGTTACGTTCGAACTATTTACGGAGTACAGATTGGGGTGGGGGGTCCTGGTGCGGACCCGGGTGGGGTGGCCCGGGTAGGGGCCATCCCAGTTTACAAGGACGTTAATATTGCTTTGCAACACAAGTGGTTCCTATCTACTATGTGTGTGATCGGCTCCTGCTACTTTAGGTGAAAAAAGTGATTAAAAGTGATAAATTAATTATGGAAAAAAATTAAATAAATTATATGAATACTTTTTCAAACGAAAAGTATTTAAGTTTGTTTTAAATTTGTGTTAAATTACCCTAAACAAAGTGTTTTTACAAAAGTTTGACAGTTGGAAACCAGTGTTAAAAACGAATTTTTCATTACGCGTACACGCGGTCTTATAAACATAACCTCAAATTTGTAACTTTGATGTTTGATATAAGACATTAATAAGTGCGATAGACAAAAAAAGTGATAATAATTAGGTTAGTGTTAGTGCTAAAACATCAAGTGGTTTAAAATTCAAGAAATCTGTAGAGATATATGAGGAAGACCTCATATAAACACTACAAATATACGGAAGACAAAAGGTTGCCGCCCACTATCAAGTAAGTCGAATAACATTAACTATAAATAATATTAAAACACAAGAATTAGTTTATATAAATGCGTGTTTTAAATAATAATGAGAGTGTATTAATTGTTATAAGTGATTAAGTGAACAATATATGCGGTTTTCTTGGAAATAGTGATTAATCGTTCATGAATATTCAATGGTAACAAACAAATGGTAAGTAAGTAGGCATAAGTACAACTATGTATATAAGATATTTATAGAAATTCAGTGTGCCTTTGTTGATGTCCGGTGGCCAAGTGACCTTCAAAGAATTAGACCGGCAAAAACCTATAGGTACGTCTACTGCGCTATGGAGAACTATTTTCATTGTCGAACATTATTTTACAAACCGATTACCGTTCCATGAAAAGGCAACTATCTAACGGTTGTCCTCAGCGATCTGTAATGGGGCCTAAGCTCTGGAACATGGTATTCGACGAGAACTGTGTTTCTCACTCGAAAGGTTGTGTAGACATATGTTTTGCCAACGATAATGTGATCCTTATCGGTGCAAATAGTACAGAAACCCTAGAAAGCCGTTCTCGACCTGCTATATATAAAATCTGTAGTTTCTTGAAGCTACAAAGCTACGAAACAAATACAGTAACAACGAATAATAAACTTGTAAGACACCTTGCGCGTGTCACATGGACGGAATGAAGCTTAAACTCGGTAACTATGCCGACACTATACAAGGGGGCATTTATGCTAATAGTTGTGTATTGTGCTTCGGCATGGTATTACAGGATTAATCTTCCAGATCTTCCATGCAAAGAACTATGTTATTGACGATGACGCGTTGTTGCAGAACTGTATCTACAGAAGTGGTGCAAGTGATATTGGGGACAATTCCTTTAGATTTAAAAATCACTCATGCACTTACTCAAGTACAAATTACGCTAGAACTGAAAAAATCAAATTTTGATGATTTAAAATTAATGCGACAAATTTCGACTATTTAAAGTTAATGCGGCTGTAGGATAAAAGTCTGGAGACGATACCAAATATATTGCCAAAGAGATGAATGGATATATGCATAAGCTCTGGCAAGACAGATGGGACTTAATACAAAAAGGAAGACCTACGTATTGGTTTACAAGGACGTTAATATTGCTTTGCAACACAAGTGGTTCCTATCTACTATGTGTGTGATCGGCTCCTGCTACTTTAGGTGAAAAAAGTGATTAAAAGTGAGAAATTAATTATGGAAAAAAATTAAATAAATTATATGAATACTTTTTCAAACGAAAAGTATTTAAGTTTGTTTTAAATTTGTGTTAATTTACCCTAAACAAAGTGTTTTTACAAAAGTTTGACAGTTGGAAACCAGTGTTAAAAACGAATTTTTCATTACGCGTACACGCGGTCTTATAAACATAACCTCAAATTTGTAACTTTGATGTTTGATATAAGACATAAATAAGTGCGATAGACAAAAAAAGTGATAATAATTAGGTTAGTGTTAGTGCTAAAACATAAAGTGGTTTAAAATTCAAGAAATCTGTAGAGATATATAAGGAAGACCTCATATAAACACTACAAATATACGGAAGACAAAAGGTTGCCGCCCACTATCAAGTAAGTCAAATAACATTAACTATAAATATTATTAAAACACAAGAATTAGTTTATATAAATGCGTGTTTTAAATAATAATGAGAGTGTATTAATTGTTATAAGTGATTAAGTGAACAATATATGCGGTTTTCTTGGAAATAGTGATTGATCGTTCATGAACATTCAATGGTAACAAACAAATGGTAAGTAAGTAGGCATAAGTACAACTATGTATATGAGATATTTATAGAAATTCAGTGTGCCTTTGTTGATGTCCGGTGGCCAAGTGACCTTCAAAGAATTAGACCGGCAAAAACCTATAGGTACGTCTACTGCGCTATGGAGAACTATTTTCATTGTCGAACATTATTTTACAAACCGATTACCGTTCCATGAAAAGGCAACTATCTAACGGTTGTCCTTAGCGATCTGTAATGGGGCCTAAGCTCTGAAACATGGTATTCGACGAGAACTGTGTTTCTCACTCGAAAGGTTGTGTAGGCATATGTTTTGCCAACAATAATGTGATCCTTATCGGTGCAAATAGTACAGAAACCCTAGAAAGCCGTTCTCGACCTTCTGTATATAAAATCTGTAGTTTCTTGAAGCTACAAAGCTACGAGAAAAATAAAGTAACAACAAATGATAAACTTGTAACACACCTTGCGCGTGTCACAAGGACGGAATGAAGCTTAAACTCGGCAACTATGCCGACACTATACAAGGGGGCATTTATGCTAATAGTTGTGTATTGTGCTTCGGCATGGTATTACAGGATCAATCTTCCAGATCTTTCATGCAAAGAACTATGTTATTGACGATGACGCGTTGTTGCAGAACTGTATCTACAGAAGTGGTGCAAGTGATTTTGGGGACAATTCCTTTAGATTTAAAAATCACTCATGCACTTACTCAAGTACAAATTACGCTAGAACTGAAAAAATCAAATTTTGATGATTTAAAATTAATGCGACAAATTTCGAGGATTTAAAGTTAATGCGGCTGTAGGATAAAAGTCTGGAGACGATACCAAATATATTGCCAAAGAGATGAATGCATATATGCATAAGCTCTGGCAAGACAGATGGGACTTAATACAAAAAGGAAGACCTACGTATTGGTTTACAAGGACGTTAATATTGCTTTGCAACACAAGTGGTTCCTATCTACTATGTGTGTGATCGGCTCCTGCTACTTTAGGTGAAAAAAGTGATTAAAAGTGAGAAATTATTTATGGAAAAAAATTAAATAAATTATATGAATACTTTTTCAAACGAAAAGTATTTAAGTTTGTTTTAAATATAGGTTAATTTACCCTAAACAAAGTGTTTTTACAAAAGTTTGACAGTTGGAAACCAGTGTTAAAAACGAATTTTTCATTACGCGTACACGCGGTCTTATAAACATAACCTCAAATTTGTAACTTTGATGTTTGATATAAGACATTAATAAGTGCGATAGACAAAAAAAGTGATAATAATTATGTTAGTGTTAGTGCTAAAACATCAAGTGGTTTAAAATTCGAAAAAATCTGTAGAGATATATAAGGAAGACCTCATATAAACACTACAAATATACGGAAGACAAAAGGTTGCCGCCCACTATCAAGTAAGTCGAATAACATTAACTATAAATAATATTAAAACATAAGAATTAGTTCATATAAATGCGTGTTTTAAATATTAAAGAGAGTGTATTAATTGTTATAAGTGATTAAGTAAACAATATATGCGGTTTTCTTGGAAATAGTGATTGATCGTTCATGAACATTCAATGGTAACAAACAAATGGTAAGTAAGTAGGCATTAGTACAAGTATGTATATGAGATATTTATAGAAATTCAGTGTGCCTTTGTTGATGTCCGGTGGCCAAGTGACCTTCAAAGAATTAGACCGGCAAAAACCTATAGGTACGTCAACTGCGCTACGGAGAACTATTTTCATTGTCGAACATTATTTTACAAACCGATTACCGTTCCATAAAAAGGCAACTATCTAAAGGTTGTCCTCAGCGATCTGTAATGGAGCCTGAGCTCTGGAACATGGTATTCGACGAGAACTGTGTTTCTCACTCGAAAGGTTGTGTAGGCATATGTTTTGCCAACAATAATGTGATCCTTATCGGTGCAAATAGTACAGAAACCCTAGAAACCCGTTTTTGACCTTCTGTATATAAAATCTGTAGTTTCTTGAAGCTACAAAGCTACGAGACAAATACAGTTACAACGAATGATAAACTTGTAACACACCTTGCGCGTGTCACAAGGACGGAATGAAGCTTAAACTCGGCAACTATGCCGACACTATACAAGGGGGCATTTATGCTAATAGTTGTGTATTGTGCTTCGGCATGGTATTACAGGATCAATCTTCCAGATCTTCCATGCAAAGAACTATGTTATTGACGATGACGCGTTGTTGCAGAACTGTATCTACAGAAGTGGTGCAAGTGATATTGGGGACAATTCCTTTAGATTTAAAAATCACTCATGCACTTACTCAAGTACAAATTACGCTAGAACTGAAAAAATTAAATTTTGATGATTTAAAATTAATGCGACAAATTTCGAGGATTTAAAGTTAATGCGGCTGTAGGATAAAAGTCTGGAGACGATACCAAATATATTGCCAAAGAGATGAATGCATATATGCATAAGCTCTGGCAAGACAGATGGGACTTAATACAAAAAGGAAGACCTACGTATTGGTTTACAAGGACGTTAATATTGCTTTGCAACACAAGTGGTTCCTATCTACTATGTGTGTGATCGGCTCCTGCTACTTTAGGTGAAAAAAGTGATTAAAAGTGAGAAATTAATTATGGAAAAAAATTAAATAAATTATATAAATACTTTTTCAAACGAAAAGTATTTAAGTTTGATTTAAATTTGTGTTAATT
The DNA here is from genome assembly GCA_963678705.1 of Panorpa germanica. Taxonomy (NCBI): domain Eukaryota; kingdom Metazoa; phylum Arthropoda; class Insecta; order Mecoptera; family Panorpidae; genus Panorpa; species Panorpa germanica. Next base: position 32,648 of record CAVMBN010000147.1, read on the forward strand.
TACCCTAAACAAAGTGTTTTTACAAAAGTTTGACAGTTGAAAACCAGTGTTAAAAACGAATTTTTCATTACGCGTACACGCGGTCTTATAACCATAACCTCAAATTTGTAACTTTGATGTTTGATATAAGACTTTAATAAGTGCGATAGACAAAAAAAGTGATAATAATTAGGTTAGTGTTAGTGCTAAAACATCAAGTGGTTTAAAATTCAAGAAATCTGTAGAGATATTTAAGGAAGACCTCATAAAAACACTACAAATATACGGAAGACAAAAGGTTGCCGCCCACTATCAAGTAAGTCGAATAACATTAACTATAAATAATATTAAAACACAAGAATTAGTTTATATAAATGCGTGTTTTAAATAATAATGAGAGTGTATTAATTGTTATAAGTGATTAAGTGAACAATATATGCGGTTTTCTTGGAAATAGTGATTGATCGTTCATGAACATTCAATAGTAACAAACAAATGGTAAGTAAGTAGGCATAAGTACAAGTATGTATATGAGATATTTATAGAAATTCAGTGTGCCTTTGTTGATGTCAAGTGG
>CAVMBN010000148.1:0-84383 GCA_963678705.1 Panorpa germanica
ATTTAGGTCTAAAGTTATTTTCTTGCGATGAATGCAATAAAACATTCACTAGTCACATCATTAAAACAAACATAAAAACATTCATTTAGGTCTAAAGTTATTTTCTTGCGATGAATGCAATAAAACATTCACTCAGTCACATCATTTAAAACAAACATAAAAACATTATTTAGGTCTAAAGTTATTTTCCTTGCGATGAATGCAATAAAACGTTTTCTCTCAGTCACATCATTTAAAACAACATAAAAACATTCATTTAGGTCTAAGTTATTTTCTTGCGATGAATGCAATAAAACCCCATTACACCACACTCAGTCACATCATTTAAAACAACATAAAAACATTCATTTAGGTCTAAAGTTATTTTCTTGCGATGAATGCAATAAAACGTTTTCTCAGTCACATCATTTAAAACAACATAAAAACATCATTTAGGTCTAAAGTTATTTTCTTGCGATGAATGCAATAAAACATTCACTCAGTCACATCATTTAAAACAACATAAAAACATTCATTTAGGTCTAAAGTTATTTTCTTGCGATGAATGCAATAAAACGTTTTCTCAGTCACATCATTTAAAACAACATAAAAACATTCATTTAGGTCTAAAGTTATTTTCTTGCGATGAATGCAATAAAACATTCACTCAGTCACATCATTTAAAACAACATAAAACATTCATTTAGGTCTAAAGTTATTTTCTTGCGATGAATGCAATAAAACATTCACTCAGTCACATCATTTAAAACAACATAAAAACATTCATTTAGGTCTAAAGTTATTTTCTTGCGATGAATGCAATAAAACGTTTTCTCAGTCACATCATTTAAAACAACATAAAAACATTCATTTAGGTCTAAAGTTATTTTCTTGCGATGAATGCAATAAAACATTCACTCAGTCACATCATTTAAAACAACATAAAACATTCATTTAGGTCTAAAGTTATTTTCTTGCGATGAATGCAATAAAACATTCACTCAGTCCACATCATTTAAAACAACATAAAAACATTCATTTAGGTCTAAAGTTATTTTCTTGCGATGAATGCAATAAAACGTTTTCTCAGTCACATCATTTAAAACAACATAAAAACATTCAATTTAGGTCTAAAGTTATTTTCTTGCGATGAATGCAATAAAACATTCACTCAGTCACATCATTTAAAACAACATAAAAACATTCATTTAGGTCTAAAGTTATTTTCTTGCGATGAATGCAATAAAACGTTTTCTCAGTCACATCATTTAAACAACATAAGAAACATTCATTTAGGTCTAAAGTTATTTTCTTGCGATGAATGCAATAAAACATTCACTCAGTCACATCATTTAAAACAACATAAAAACATTCATTTAGGTCTAAAGTTATTTTCTTGCGATGAATGCAATAAAACATTCACTCAGTCACATCATTTAAAACAACATAAAAACATTCATTTAGGTCTAAAGTTATTTTCTTGCGATGAATGCAATAAAACGTTTTCTCAGTCACATCATTTAAAACAACATAAAAACATTCATTTAGGTCTAAAGGTATTATCTTGCGATGAATGCAATAAAACATTCACTCAGTCACATCATTTAAAACAACATAAAAATATTTATTTAGGTCTAAAGTTATTTTCTTGCGATGAATGCAATAAAACGTTTTCTCAGTCACATCATTTAAAACAACATAAAAACATTCATTTAGGTCTAAAGTTATTTTCTTGCGATGAATGCAATAAAACGTTTTCTCAGTCACATCATTTAAAACAACATAAAAACATTCATTTAGGTCTAAAGTTATTTTCTTGCGATGAATGCAATAAAACATTCACTCAGTCACATCATTTAAAACAACATAAAAACATTCATTTAGGTCTAAAGTTATTTTCTTGCGATGAATGCAATAAACATTCACTCAGTCACATCATTTAAAACAACATAAAAACATTCATTTAGGTCTAAAGTTATTTTCTTGCGATGAATGCAATAAAACGTTTTCTCAGTCACATCATTTAAAACAACATAAAAACATTCATTTAGGTCTAAAGTTATTTTCTTGCGATGAATGCAATAAAACATTCACTCAGTCACATCATTTAAAACAACATAAAAACATTCATTTAGGTCTAAAGTTATTTTCTTGCGATGAATGCAATAAAACATTCACTCAGTCACAGTCATTTAAAACAACATAAAAACATTCATTTAGGTCTAAAGTTATTTTCTTGCGATGAATGCAATAAAACGTTTTCTCAGTCACATCATTTAAAACAACATAAAAACATTCATTTAGGTCTAAAGTTATTTTCTTGCGATGAATGCAATAAAACATTCACTCAGTCACATCATTTAAAACAACATAAAAACATTCATTTAGGTCTAAAGTTATTTTCTTGCGATGAATGCAATAAAACGTTTTCTCAGTCACATCATTTAAAACAACATAAAAACATTCATTTAGGTCTAAAGTTATTTTCTTGCGATGAATGCAATAAAACATTCACTCAGTCACATCATTTAAAACAACATAAAAACATTCATTTAGGTCTAAAGTTATTTTCTTGCGATGAATGCAATAAAACATTCACTCAGTCACATCATTTAAAACAACATAAAAACATTCATTTAGGTCTAAAGTTATTTTCTTGCGATGAATGCAATAAAACGTTTTCTCAGTCACATCATTTAAAACAACATAAAAACATTCATTTAGGTCTAAAGTTATTTTCTTGCGATGAATGCAATAAAACATTCACTCAAGTCACATCATTTAAAACAACATAAAAACATTCATTTAGGTCTAAAGTTATTTTCTTGCGATGAATGCAATAAAACATTCACTCAGTCACATCATTTAAAACAACATAAAAACATTCATTTAGGTCTCAAGTTATTTTCTTGCGATGAATGCAATAAAACGTTTTCTCAGTCACATCATTTAAAACAACATAAAAACATTCATTTAGGTCTAAAGTTATTTTCTTGCGATGAATGCAATAAAACATTCACTCAGTCACATCATTTAAAACAACATAAAAACATTCATTTAGGTCTAAAGTTATTTTCTTGCGATGAATGCAATAAAACGTTTTCTCAGTCACATCATTTAAAACAACATAAAAACATTCATTTAGGTCTAAAGTTATTTTCTTGCGATGAATGCAATAAAACATTCACTCAGTCACATCATTTAAAACAACATAAAAACATTCATTTAGGTCTAAAGTTATTTTCTTGCGATGAATGCAATAAAACATTCACTCAGTCACATCATTTAAAACAACATAAAAACATTCATTTAGGTCTAAAGTTATTTTCTTGCGATGAATGCAATAAAACGTTTTCTCAGTCACATCATTTAAAACAACATAAAAACATTCATTTAGGTCTAAAGTTATTTTCTTGCGATGAATGCAATAAAACATTCACTCAGTCACATCATTTAAAACAACATAAAAACATTCATTTAGGTCTAAAGTTATTTTCTTGCGATGAATGCAATAAAACATTCACTCAGTCACATCATTTAAAACAACATAAAAACATTCATTTAGGTCTAAAGTTATTTTCTTGCGATGAATGCAATAAAACGTTTTCTCAGTCACATCATTTAAAACAACATAAAAACATTCATTTAGGTCTAAAGTTATTTTCTTGCGATGAATGCAATAAAACATTCACTCAGTCACATCATTTAAAACAACATAAAAACATTCATTTAGGTCTAAAGTTATTTTCTTGCGATGAATGCAATAAAACGTTTTCTCAGTCACATCATTTAAAACAACATAAAAACATTCATTTAGGTCTAAAGTTATTTTCTTGCGATGAATGCAATAAAACATTCACTCAGTCACATCATTTAAAACAACATAAAAACATTCATTTAGGTCTAAAGTTATTTTCTTGCGATGAATGCAATAAAACATTCACTCAGTCACATCATTTAAAACAACATAAAAACATTCATTTAGGTCTAAAGTTATTTTCTTGCGATGAATGCAATAAAACGTTTTCTCAGTCACATCATTTAAAACAACATAAAAACATTCATTTAGGTCTAAAGTTATTTTCTTGCGATGAATGCAATAAAACATTCACTCAGTCACATCATTTAAAACAACATAAAAACATTCATTTAGGTCTAAAGTTATTTTCTTGCGATGAATGCAATAAAACATTCACTCAGTCACATCATTTAAAACAACATAAAAACATTCATTTAGGTCTAAAGTTATTTTCTTGCGATGAATGCAATAAAACGTTTTCTCAGTCACATCATTTAAAACAACATAAAAACATTCATTTAGGTCTAAAGTTATTTACTTGCGATGAATGCAATAAAACATTCACTCAGTCACATCATTTAAAACAACATAAAAACATTCATTTAGGTCTAAAGTTATTTTCTTGCGATGAATGCAATAAAACATTCACTCAGTCACATCATTTAAAACAACATAAAAACATTCATTTAGGTCTAAAGTTATTTTCTTGCGATGAATGCAATAAAACATTCACTCAGTCACATCATTTAAAACAACATAAAAACATTCATTTAGGTCTAAAGTTATTTTCTTGCGATGAATGCAATCAAACGTTTTCTCAGTCACATCATTTAAAACAACATAAAAACATTCATTTAGGTCTAAAGTTATTTTCTTGCGATGAATGCAATAAAACATTCACTCAGTCACATCATTTAAAACAACATAAAAACATTCATTTAGGTCTAAAGTTATTTTCTTGCGATGAATGCAATAAAACATTCACTCAGTCACATCATTTAAAACAACATAAAAACATTCATTTAGGTCTAAAGTTATTTTCTTGCGATGAATGCAATAAAACGTTTTCTCAGTCACATCATTTAAAACAACATAAAAACATTCATTTAGGTCTAAAGTTATTTTCTTGCGATGAATGCAATAAAACATTCACTCAGTCACATCATTTAAAACAACATAAAAACATTCATTTAGGTCTAAAGTTATTTTCTTGCGATGAATGCAATAAAACATTCACTCAGTCACATCATTTAAAACAACATAAAAACATTCATTTAGGTCTAAAGTTATTTTCTTGCGATGAATGCAATAAAACGTTTTCTCAGTCACATCATTTAAAACAACATAAAAACATTCATTTAGGTCTAAAGTTATTTTCTTGCGATGAATGCAATAAAACATTCACTCAGTCACATCATTTAAAACAACATAAAAACATTCATTTAGGTCTAAAGTTATTTTCTTGCGATGAATGCAATAAAACGTTTTCTCAGTCACATCATTTAAAACAACATAAAAACATTCATTTAGGTCTAAAGTTATTTTCTTGCGATGAATGCAATAAAACATTCACTCAGTCACATCATTTAAAACAACATAAAAACATTCATTTAGGTCTAAAGTTATTTTCTTGCGATGAATGCAATAAAACATTCACTCAGTCACATCATTTAAAACAACATAAAAACATTCATTTAGGTCTAAAGTTATTTTCTTGCGATGAATGCAATAAAACGTTTTCTCAGTCACATCATTTAAAACAACATAAAAACATTCATTTAGGTCTAGAGTTATTTTCTTGCGATGAATGCAATAAAACATTCACTCAGTCACATCATTTAAAACAACATAAAAACATTCATTTAGGTCTAAAGTTATTTTCTTGCGATGAATGCAATAAAACATTCACTCAGTCACATCATTTAAAACAACATAAAAACATTCATTTAGGTCTAAAGTTATTTTCTTGCGATGAATGCAATAAAACATTCACTCAGTCACATCATTTAAAACAACATAAAAACATTCATTTAGGTCTAAAGTTATTTTCTTGCGATGAATGCAATAAAACGTTTTCTCAGTCACATCATTTAAAACAACATAGAAACATTCATTTAGGTCTAAAGTTATTTTCTTGCGATGAATGCAATAAAACATTCACTCAGTCACATCATTTAAAACAACATAAAAACATTCATTTAGGTCTAAAGTTATTTTCTTGCGATGAATGCAATAAAACATTCACTCAGTCACATCATTTAAAACAACATAAAAACATTCATTTAGGTCTAAAGTTATTTTCTTGCGATGAATGCAATAAAACGTTTTCTCAGTCACATCATTTAAAACAACATAAAAACATTCATTTAGGTCTAAAGTTATTTTCTTGCGATGAATGCAATAAAACATTCACTCAGTCACATCATTTAAAACAACATAAAAACATTCATTTAGGTCTAAAGTTATTTTCTTGCGATGAATGCAATAAAACATTCACTCAGTCACATCATTTAAAACAACATAAAAACATTCATTTAGGTCTAAAGTTATTTTCTTGCGATGAATGCAATAAAACATTCACTCAGTCACATCATTTAAAACAACATAAAAACATTCATTTAGGTCTAAAGTTATTTTCTTGCGATGAATGCAATAAAACGTTTCCTCAGTCACATCATTTAAAACAACATAAAAACATTCATTTAGGTCTAAAGTTATTTTCTTGCGATGAATGCAATAAAACATTCACTCAGTCACATCATTTAAAACAACATAAAAACATTCATTTAGGTCTAAAGTTATTTTCTTGCGATGAATGCAATAAAACATTCACTCAGTCACATCATTTAAAACAACATAAAAACATTCATTTAGGTCTAAAGTTATTTTCTTGCGATGAATGCAATAAAACGTTTTCTCAGTCACATCATTTAAAACAACATAAAAACATTCATTTAGGTCTAAAGTTATTTTCTTGCGATGAATGCAATAAAACATTCACTCAGTCACATCATTTAAAACAACATAAAAACATTCATTTAGGTCTAAAGTTATTTTCTTGCGATGAATGCAATAAAACGTTTTCTCAGTCACATCATTTAAAACAACATAAAAACATTCATTTAGGTCTAAAGTTATTTTCTTGCGATGAATGCAATAAAACATTCACTCAGTCACATCATTTAAAACAACATAAAAACATTCATTTAGGCCTAAAGTTATTTTCTTGCGATGAATGCAATAAAACATTCACTCAGTCACATCATTTAAAACAACATAAAAACATTCATTTAGGTCTCAAGTTATTTTCTTGCGATGAATGCAATAAAACGTTTTCTCAGTCACATCATTTAAAACGACATAAAAACATTCATTTAGGCCTAAAGTTATTTTCTTGCGATGAATGCAATAAAACATTCACTCAGTCACATCATTTAAAACGACATAAAAACATTCATTTAGGCCTAAAGTTATTTTCTTGCGATGAATGCAATAAAACATTCACTCAGTCACATCATTTAAAACGACATAAAAACATTCATTTAGGCCTAAAGTTATTTTCTTGCGATGAATGCAATAAAACATTCACTCAGTCACATCATTTAAAACAACATAAAAACATTCATTTAGGCCTAAAGTTATTTTCTTGCGATGAATGCAATAAAACGTTTTCTCAGTCACATGATTTCAAACAACATAAAAACATTCATTTAGGCCTAAAGTTATTTTCTTGCGATGAATGCAATAAAACGTTTTCTCAGTCACATGATTTAAAACAACATAAAAACATTCATTTAGGCCTAAAGTTATTTTCTTGCGATGAATGCAATAAAACGTTTTCTCAGTCACATGATTTAAAACAACATAAAAACAATCATTTAGGCCTAAAGTTATTTTCTTGCGATGAATGCAATAAAACGTTTTCTCAGTCACATCATTTAAAACAACATAAAAACATTCATTTAGGTCTAAAGTTATTTTCTTGCGATGAATGCAATAAAACGTTTTCTCAGTCACATCATTTAAAACAACATAAAAACATTCATTTAGGCCTAAAGTTATTCTCTTGCGATGAATGCAATAAAACATTCACTCAGTCACATCATTTAAAACAACATAAAAACATTCATTTAGGCCTAAAGTTATTTTCTTGCGATGAATGCAATAAAACATTCACTCAGTCACATCATTTAAAACGACATAAAAATATTCATTTAGGCCTAAAGTTATTTTCTTGCGATGAATGCAATAAAACGTTTTCTCAGTCACATCATTTAAAACAACATAAAAACATTCATTTAGGTCTAAAGTTATTTTCTTGCGATGAATGCAATAAAACATTCACTCAGTCACATCATTTAAAACAACATAAAAACATTCATTTAGGTCTAAAGTTATTTTCTTGCGATGAATGCAATAAAACATTCACTCAGTCACATCATTTAAAACGACATAAAAACATTCATTTAGGTCTAAAGTTATTTTCTTGCGATGAATGCAATAAAACATTCACTCAGTCACATCATTTAAAACAACATAAAAACATTCATTTAGGTCTAAAGTTATTTTCTTGCGATGAATGCAATAAAACATTCACTCAGTCACATCATTTAAAACGACATAAAAACATTCATTTAGGCCTAAAGTTATTTTCTTGCGATGAATGCAATAAAACATTCACTCAGTCACATCATTTAAAACAACATAAAAACATTCATTTAGGTCTAAAGTTATTTTCTTGCGATGAATGCAATAAAACATTCACTCAGTCACATCATTTAAAACGACATAAAAACATTCATTTAGGCCTAAAGTTATTTTCTTGCGATGAATGCAATAAAACATTCACTCAGTCACATCATTTAAAACAACATAAAAACATTCATTTAGGCCTAAAGTTATTTTCTTGCGATGAATGCAATAAAACGTTTTCTCAGTCACATCATTTAAAACGACATAAAAACATTCATTTAGGTCTAAAGTTATTTTCTTGCGATGAATGCAATAAAACGTTTTCTCAGTCACATCATTTAAAACGACATAAAAACATTCATTTAGGCCTAAAGTTATTTTCTTGCGATGAATGCAATAAAACATTCACTCAGTCACATCATTTAAAACAACATAAAAACATTCATTTAGGCCTAAAGTTATTTTCTTGCGATGAATGCAATAAAACATTCACTCAGTCACATTATTTAAAACAACATAAAAACATTCATTTAGGCCTAAAGTTATTTTCTTGCGATGAATGCAATAAAACGTTTTCTCAGTCACATGATTTAAAACAACATAAACACATTCATTTAGGTCTAAAGTTATTTTCTTGCGATGAATGCAATAAAACATTCACTCAGTCACATCATTTAAAACAACATAAAAACATTCATTTAGGCCTAAAGTTATTTTCTTGCGATGAATGCAATAAAACATTCACTCAGTCACATCATTTAAAACAACATAAAAACATTCATTTAGGCCTAAAGTTATTTTCTTGCGATGAATGCAATAAAACATTCACTCAGTCACATCATTTAAAACAACATAAAAACATTCATTTAGGCCTAAAGTTATTTTCTTGCGATGAATGCAATAAAACATTCACTCAGTCACATCATTTAAAACGACATAAAAACATTCATTTAGGCCTAAAGTTATTTTCTTGCGATGAATGCAATAAAACGTTTTCTCAGTCACATCATTTAAAACAACATAAAAACATTCATTTAGGCCTAAAGTTATTTTCTTGCGATGAATGCAATAAAACATTCACTCAGTCACATCATTTAAAACAACATAAAAACATTCATTTAGGCCTAAAGTTATTTTCTTGCGATGAATGCAATAAAACATTCACTCAGTCACGACATTTAAAACAACATAAAAACATTCATTTAGGCCTAAAGTTATTTTCTTGCGATGAATGCAATAAAACGTTTTCTCAGTCACATCATTTAAAACGACATAAAAACATTCATTTAGGTCTAAAGTTATTTTCTTGCGATGAATGCAATAAAACGTTTTCTCAGTCACATCATTTAAAACGACATAAAAACATTCATTTAGGCCTAAAGTTATTTTCTTGCGATGAATGCAATAAAACATTCACTCAGTCACATCATTTAAAACGACATAAAAACATTCATTTAGGCCTAAAGTTATTTTCTTGCGATGAATGCAATAAAACATTCACTCAGTCACATCATTTAAAACGACATAAAAACATTCATTTAGGCCTAAAGTTATTTTTTTGCGATGAATGCAATAAAACATTCACTCAGTCACATCATTTAAAACAACATAAAAACATTCATTTAGGTCTAAAGTTATTTTCTTGCGATGAATGCAATAAAACGTTTTCTCAGTCACATCATTTAAAACAACATAAAAACATTCATTTAGGTCTAAAGTTATTTTCTTGCGATGAATGCAATAAAACGTTTTCTCAGTCACATCATTTAAAACGACATAAAAACATTCATTTAGGTCTAAAGTTATTTTCTTGCGATGAATGCAATAAAACGTTTTCTCAGTCACATCATTTAAAACAACATAAAAACATTCATTTAGGCCTAAAGTTATTTTCTTGCGATGAATGCAATAAAACGTTTTTTCAGTCACATCATTTAAAACGACATAAAAACATTCATTTAGGTCTAAAGTTATTTTCTTGCGATGAATGCAATAAAACGTTTTCTCAGTCACATCATTTAAAACGACATAAAAACATTCACTTAGGCCTAAAGTTATTTTCTTGCGATGAATGCAATAAAACATTCACTCAGTCACATCATTTAAAACGACATAAAAACATTCATTTAGGCCTAAAGTTATTTTCTTGCGATGAATGCAATAAAACGTTTTCTCAGTCACATCATTTAAAACGACATAAAAACATTCATTTAGGTCTAAAGTTATTTTCTTGCGATGAATGCAATAAAACATTCACTCAGTCACATCATTTAAAACGACATAAAAACATTCATTTAGGCCTAAAGTTATTTTCTTGCGATGAATGCAATAAAACATTCACTCAGTCACATCATTTAAAACGACATAAAAACATTCATTTAGGCCTAAAGTTATTTTCTTGCGATGAATGCAATAAAACATTCACTCAGTCACATCATTTAAAACAACATAAAAACATTCATTTAGGCCTAAAGTTATTTTCTTGCAATGAATGCAATAAAACGTTTTCTCAGTCACATGATTTAAAACAACATAAAAACATTCATTTAGGCCTAAAGTTATTTTCTTGCGATGAATGCAATAAAACGTTTTCTCAGTCACATGATTTAACACAACATAAAAACATTCATTTAGGCCTAAAGTTATTTTCTTGCGATGAATGCAATAAAACGTTTTCTCAGTCACATGATTTAAAACAACATAAAAACATTCATTTAGGCCTAAAGTTATTTTTTTGCGATGAATGCAATAAAACGTTTTCTCAGTCACATCATTTAAAACAACATAAAAACATTTATTTAGGTCTAAAGTTATTTTCTTGCGATGAATGCAATAAAACGTTTTCTCAGTCACATCATTTAAAACAACATAAAAACATTTATTTAGGTCTAAAGTTATTTTCTTGCGATGAATGCAATAAAACGTTTTCTCAGTCACATCATTTAAAACGACATAAAAACATTCATTTAGGCCTAAAGTTATTTTCTTGCGATGAATGCAATAAAACGTTTTCTCAGTCACATCATTTAAAACGACATAAAAACATTCATTTAGGCCTAAAGTTATTTTCTTGCGATGAATGCAATAAAACGTTTTCTCAGTCACATCATTTAAAACAACATAAAAACATTCATTTAGGTCTAAAGTTATTTTCTTGCGATGAATGCAATAAAACGTTTTCTCAGTCACATGATTTAAAACAACATAAAAACATTCATTTAGGTCTAAAGTTATTTTCTTGCGATGAATGCAATAAAACGTTTTCTCAGTCACATCATTTAAAACAACATAAAAACATTCATTTAGGTCTAAAGTTATTTTCTTGCGATGAATGCAATAAAACGTTTTCTCACTCACATGATTTAAAACAACATAAAAACATTCATTTAGGTCTAAAGTTATTTTCTTGCGATGAATGCAATAAAACGTTTTCTCAGTCACATCATTTAAAACAACATAAAAACATTCATTTAGGCCTAAAGTTATTTTCTTGCGATGAATGCAATAAAACGTTTTCTCAGTCACATGATTTAAAACAACATAAAAACATTCATTTAGGTCTAAAGTTATTTTCTTGCGATGAATGCAATAAAACGTTTTCTCAGTCACATCATTTAAAACAACATAAAAACATTCATTTAGGCCTAAAGTTATTTTCTTGCGATGAATGCAATAAAACGTTTTCTCAGTCACATGATTTAAAACAACATAAAAACATTCATTTAGGTCTAAAGTTATTTTCTTGCGATGAATGCAATAAAACGTTTTCTCAGTCACATCATTTAAAACAACATAAAAACATTCATTTAGGTCTAAAGTTATTTTCTTGCGATGAATGCAATAAAACGTTTTCTCAGTCACATCATTTAAAACAACATAAAAACATTCATTTAGGTCTAAAGTTATTTTCTTGCGATGAATGCAATAAAACGTTTTCTCAGTCACATCATTTAAAACAACATAAAAACATTCATTTAGGCCTAAAGTTATTTTCTTGCGATGAATGCAATAAAACGTTTTCTCAGTCACATCATTTAAAACAACATAAAAACATTCATTTAGGTCTAAAGTTATTTTCTTGCGATGAATGCAATAAAACGTTTTCTCAGTCACATCATTTAAAACAACATAAAAACATTCATTTAGGCCTAAAGTTATTTTCTTGCGATGAATGCAATAAAACGTTTTCTCAGTCACATGATTTAAAACAACATAAAAACATTCATTTATGTCTAAAGTTATTTTCTTGCGATGAATGCAATAAAACGTTTTCTCAGTCACATCATTTAAAACAACATAAAAACATTCATTTAGGTCTAAAGTTATTTTCTTGCGATGAATGCAATAAAACGTTTTCTCAGTCACATTATTTAAAACAACATAAAAACATTCATTTAGGTCTAAAGTTATTTTCTTGCGATGAATGCAATAAAACGTTTTCTCAGTCACATCATTTAAAACAACATAAAAACATTCATTTAGGCCTAAAGTTATTTTCTTGCGATGAATGCAATAAAACGTTTTCTCAGTCACATCATTTAAAACAACATAAAAACATTCATTTAGGTTTAAAGTTATTTTCTTGCGATGAATGCAATAAAACATTCACTCAGTCACGACATTTAAAACAACATAAAAACATTCATTTAGGCCTAAAGTTATTTTCTTGCGATGAATGCAATAAAACATTCACTCAGTCACATCATTTAAAACAACATAAAAACATTCATTTAGGCCTAAAGTTATTTTCTTGCGATGAATGCAATAAAACATTCACTCAGTCACATCATTTAAAACAACATAAAAACATTCATTTAGGCCTAAAGTTATTTTCTTGCGATGAATGCAATAAAACATTCACTCAGTCACATCATTTAAAACAACATAAAAACATTCATTTAGGCCTAAAGTTATTTTCTTGCGATGAATGCAATAAAACATTCACTCAGTCACATCATTTAAAACGACATAAAAATATTCATTTAGGCCTAAAGTTATTTTCTTGCGATGAATGCAATAAAACGTTTTCTCAGTCACATCATTTAAAACAACATAAAAACATTCATTTAGGCCTAAAGTTATTTTCTTGCGATGAATGCAATAAAACATTCACTCAGTCACATCATTTAAAACAACATAAAAACATTCATTTAGGCCTAAAGTTATTTTCTTGCGATGAATGCAATAAAACATTCACTCAGTCACATCATTTAAAACGACATAAAAACATTCATTTAGGCCTAAAGTTATTTTCTTGCGATGAATGCAATAAAACGTTTTCTCAGTCACATCATTTAAAACGACATAAAAACATTCATTTAGGCCTAAAGTTATTTTCTTGCGATGAATGCAATAAAACATTCACTCAGTCACATCATTTAAAACAACATAAAAACATTCATTTAGGCATAAAGTTATTTTCTTGCGATGAATGCAATAAAACGTTTTCTCAGTCACATCATTTAAAACAACATAAAAACATTCATTTAGGTCTAAAGTTATTTTCTTGCGATGAATGCAATAAAACATTCACTCAGTCACGACATTTAAAACAACATAAAAACATTCATTTAGGCCTAAAGTTATTTTCTTGCGATGAATGCAATAAAACATTCACTCAGTCACATCATTTAAAACAACATAAAAACATTCATTTAGGTCTAAAGTTATTTTCTTGCGATGAATGCAATAAAACGTTTTCTCAGTCACATCATTTAAAACAACATAAAAACATTCATTTAGGTCTAAAGTTATTTTCTTGCGATGAATGCAATAAAACGTTTTTTCAGTCACATCATTTAAAACGACATAAAAACATTTATTTAGGTCTAAAGTTATTTTCTTGCGATGAATGCAATAAAACGTTTTCTCAGTCACATCATTTAAAACAACATAAAAACATTCATTTAGGCCTAAAGTTATTTTCTTGCGATGAATGCAATAAAACGTTTTTTCAGTCACATCATTTAAAACGACATAAAAACATTCATTTAGGTCTAAAGTTATTTTCTTGCGATGAATGCAATAAAACGTTTTCTCAGTCACATCATTTAAAACGACATAAAAACATTCATTTAGGCCTAAAGTTATTTTCTTGCGATGAATGCAATAAAACATTCACTCAGTCACATCATTTAAAACGACATAAAAATATTCATTTAGGCCTAAAGTTATTTTCTTGCGATGAATGCAATAAAACGTTTTCTCAGTCACATCATTTAAAACAACATAAAAACATTCATTTAGGCCTAAAGTTATTTTCTTGCGATGAATGCAATAAAACATTCACTCAGTCACATCATTTAAAACAACATAAAAACATTCATTTAGGCCTAAAGTTATTTTCTTGCGATGAATGCAATAAAACATTCACTCAGTCACATCATTTAAAACGACATAAAAACATTCATTTAGGCCTAAAGTTATTTTCTTGCGATGAATGCAATAAAACGTTTTCTCAGTCACATAATTTAAAACGACATAAAAACATTCATTTAGGCCTAAAGTTATTTTCTTGCGATGAATGCAATAAAACATTCACTCAGTCACATCATTTAAAACAACATAAAAACATTCATTTAGGCATAAAGTTATTTTCTTGCGATGAATGCAATAAAACGTTTTCTCAGTCACATCATTTAAAACAACATAAAAACATTCATTTAGGTCTAAAGTTATTTTCTTGCGATGAATGCAATAAAACATTCACTCAGTCACGACATTTAAAACAACATAAAAACATTCATTTAGGCCTAAAGTTATTTTCTTGCGATGAATGCAATAAAACATTCACTCAGTCACATCATTTAAAACAACATAAAAACATTCATTTAGGTCTAAAGTTATTTTCTTGCGATGAATGCAATAAAACGTTTTCTCAGTCACATCATTTAAAACAACATAAAAACATTCATTTAGGTCTAAAGTTATTTTCTTGCGATGAATGCAATAAAACGTTTTTTCAGTCACATCATTTAAAACGACATAAAAACATTTATTTAGGTCTAAAGTTATTTTCTTGCGATGAATGCAATAAAACGTTTTCTCAGTCACATCATTTAAAACAACATAAAAACATTCATTTAGGCCTAAAGTTATTTTCTTGCGATGAATGCAATAAAACGTTTTTTCAGTCACATCATTTAAAACGACATAAAAACATTCATTTAGGTCTAAAGTTATTTTCTTGCGATGAATGCAATAAAACGTTTTCTCAGTCACATCATTTAAAACGACATAAAAACATTCATTTAGGCCTAAAGTTATTTTCTTGCGATGAATGCAATAAAACATTCACTCAGTCACATCATTTAAAACGACATAAAAACATTCATTTAGGCCTAAAGTTATTTTCTTGCGATGAATGCAATAAAACGTTTTCTCAGTCACATCATTTAAAACGACATAAAAACATTCATTTAGGTCTAAAGTTATTTTCTTGCGATGAATGCAATAAAACATTCACTCAGTCACATCATTTAAAACAACATAAAAACATTCATTTAGGCCTAAAGTTATTTTCTTGCAATGAATGCAATAAAACGTTTTCTCAGTCACATGATTTAAAACAACATAAAAACATTCATTTAGGCCTAAAGTTATTTTCTTGCGATGAATGCAATAAAACGTTTTCTCAGTCACATGATTTAACACAACATAAAAACATTCATTTAGGCCTAAAGTTATTTTCTTGCGATGAATGCAATAAAACGTTTTCTCAGTCACATGATTTAAAACAACATAAAAACATTCATTTAGGCCTAAAGTTATTTTTTTGCGATGAATGCAATAAAACGTTTTCTCAGTCACATCATTTAAAACAACATAAAAACATTTATTTAGGTCTAAAGTTATTTTCTTGCGATGAATGCAATAAAACGTTTTCTCAGTCACATCATTTAAAACAACATAAAAACATTTATTTAGGTCTAAAGTTATTTTCTTGCGATGAATGCAATAAAACGTTTTCTCAGTCACATCATTTAAAACGACATAAAAACATTCATTTAGGCCTAAAGTTATTTTCTTGCGATGAATGCAATAAAACGTTTTCTCAGTCACATCATTTAAAACGACATAAAAACATTCATTTAGGCCTAAAGTTATTTTCTTGCGATGAATGCAATAAAACGTTTTCTCAGTCACATCATTTAAAACAACATAAAAACATTCATTTAGGTCTAAAGTTATTTTCTTGCGATGAATGCAATAAAACGTTTTCTCAGTCACATGATTTAAAACAACATAAAAACATTCATTTAGGTCTAAAGTTATTTTCTTGCGATGAATGCAATAAAACGTTTTCTCAGTCACATCATTTAAAACAACATAAAAACATTCATTTAGGTCTAAAGTTATTTTCTTGCGATGAATGCAATAAAACGTTTTCTCACTCACATGATTTAAAACAACATAAAAACATTCATTTAGGTCTAAAGTTATTTTCTTGCGATGAATGCAATAAAACGTTTTCTTAGTCACATCATTTAAAACAACATAAAAACATTCATTTAGGCCTAAAGTTATTTTCTTGCGATGAATGCAATAAAACGTTTTCTCAGTCACATGATTTAAAACAACATAAAAACATTCATTTAGGTCTAAAGTTATTTTCTTGCGATGAATGCAATAAAACGTTTTCTCAGTCACATCATTTAAAACAACATAAAAACATTCATTTAGGCCTAAAGTTATTTTCTTGCGATGAATGCAATAAAACGTTTTCTCAGTCACATGATTTAAAACAACATAAAAACATTCATTTAGGTCTAAAGTTATTTTCTTGCGATGAATGCAATAAAACGTTTTCTCAGTCACATCATTTAAAACAACATAAAAACATTCATTTAGGTCTAAAGTTATTTTCTTGCGATGAATGCAATAAAACGTTTTCTCAGTCACATCATTTAAAACAACATAAAAACATTCATTTAGGTCTAAAGTTATTTTCTTGCGATGAATGCAATAAAACGTTTTCTCAGTCACATCATTTAAAACAACATAAAAACATTCATTTAGGCCTAAAGTTATTTTCTTGCGATGAATGCAATAAAACGTTTTCTCAGTCACATCATTTAAAACAACATAAAAACATTCATTTAGGTCTAAAGTTATTTTCTTGCGATGAATGCAATAAAACGTTTTCTCAGTCACATCATTTAAAACAACATAAAAACATTCATTTAGGCCTAAAGTTATTTTCTTGCGATGAATGCAATAAAACGTTTTCTCAGTCACATGATTTAAAACAACATAAAAACATTCATTTATGTCTAAAGTTATTTTCTTGCGATGAATGCAATAAAACGTTTTCTCAGTCACATCATTTAAAACAACATAAAAACATTCATTTAGGTCTAAAGTTATTTTCTTGCGATGAATGCAATAAAACGTTTTCTCAGTCACATTATTTAAAACAACATAAAAACATTCATTTAGGTCTAAAGTTATTTTCTTGCGATGAATGCAATAAAACGTTTTCTCAGTCACATCATTTAAAACAACATAAAAACATTCATTTAGGCCTAAAGTTATTTTCTTGCGATGAATGCAATAAAACGTTTTCTCAGTCACATCATTTAAAACAACATAAAAACATTCATTTAGGTCTAAAGTTATTTTCTTGCGATGAATGCAATAAAACATTCACTCAGTCACGACATTTAAAACAACATAAAAACATTCATTTAGGCCTAAAGTTATTTTCTTGCGATGAATGCAATAAAACATTCACTCAGTCACATCATTTAAAACAACATAAAAACATTCATTTAGGCCTAAAGTTATTTTCTTGCGATGAATGCAATAAAACATTCACTCAGTCACATCATTTAAAACAACATAAAAACATTCATTTAGGCCTAAAGTTATTTTCTTGCGATGAATGCAATAAAACATTCACTCAGTCACATCATTTAAAACAACATAAAAACATTCATTTAGGCCTAAAGTTATTTTCTTGCGATGAATGCAATAAAACATTCACTCAGTCACATCATTTAAAACGACATAAAAATATTCATTTAGGCCTAAAGTTATTTTCTTGCGATGAATGCAATAAAACGTTTTCTCAGTCACATCATTTAAAACAACATAAAAACATTCATTTAGGCCTAAAGTTATTTTCTTGCGATGAATGCAATAAAACATTCACTCAGTCACATCATTTAAAACAACATAAAAACATTCATTTAGGCCTAAAGTTATTTTCTTGCGATGAATGCAATAAAACATTCACTCAGTCACATCATTTAAAACGACATAAAAACATTCATTTAGGCCTAAAGTTATTTTCTTGCGATGAATGCAATAAAACGTTTTCTCAGTCACATCATTTAAAACGACATAAAAACATTCATTTAGGCCTAAAGTTATTTTCTTGCGATGAATGCAATAAAACATTCACTCAGTCACATCATTTAAAACAACATAAAAACATTCATTTAGGCATAAAGTTATTTTCTTGCGATGAATGCAATAAAACGTTTTCTCAGTCACATCATTTAAAACAACATAAAAACATTCATTTAGGTCTAAAGTTATTTTCTTGCGATGAATGCAATAAAACATTCACTCAGTCACGACATTTAAAACAACATAAAAACATTCATTTAGGCCTAAAGTTATTTTCTTGCGATGAATGCAATAAAACATTCACTCAGTCACATCATTTAAAACAACATAAAAACATTCATTTAGGTCTAAAGTTATTTTCTTGCGATGAATGCAATAAAACGTTTTCTCAGTCACATCATTTAAAACAACATAAAAACATTCATTTAGGTCTAAAGTTATTTTCTTGCGATGAATGCAATAAAACGTTTTCTCAGTCACATCATTTAAAACGACATAAAAACATTCATTTAGGCCTACAGTTATTTTCTTGCGATGAATGCAATAAAACGTTTTCTCAGTCACATCATTTAAAACGACATAAAAACATTCATTTAGGCCTAAAGTTATTTTCTTGCGATGAATGCAATAAAACGTTTTCTCAGTCACATCATTTAAAACAACATAAAAACATTCATTTAGGTCTAAAGTTATTTTCTTGCGATGAATGCAATAAAACGTTTTCTCAGTCACATGATTTAAAACAACATAAAAACATTCATTTAGGTCTAAAGGTATTTTCTTGCGATGAATGCAATAAAACGTTTTCTCAGTCACATCATTTAAAACAACATAAAAACATTCATTTAGGCCTAAAGTTATTTTCTTGCGATGAATGCAATAAAACGTTTTCTCAGTCACATCATTTAAAACAACATAAAAACATTCATTTAGGTCTAAAGTTATTTTCTTGCGATGAATGCAATAAAACGTTTTCTCAGTCACATCATTTAAAACAACATAAAAACATTCATTTAGGCCTAAAGTTATTTTCTTGCGATGAATGCAATAAAACGTTTTCTCAGTCACATGATTTAAAACAACATAAAAACATTCATTTAGGTCTAAAGTTATTTTCTTGCGATGAATGCAATAAAACGTTTTCTCAGTCACATCATTTAAAACAACATAAAAACATTCATTTAGGTCTAAAGTTATTTTCTTGCGATGAATGCAATAAAACGTTTTCTCAGTCACATCATTTAAAACAACATAAAAACATTCATTTAGGTCTAAAGTTATTTTCTTGCGATGAATGCAATAAAACGTTTTCTCAGTCACATCATTTAAAACAACATAAAAACATTCATTTAGGCCTAAAGTTATTTTCTTGCGATGAATGCAATAAAACGTTTTCTCAGTCACATCATTTAAAACAACATAAAAACATTCATTTAGGTCTAAAGTTATTTTCTTGCGATGAATGCAATAAAACGTTTTCTCAGTCACATCATTTAAAACAACATAAAAACATTCATTTAGGCCTAAAGTTATTTTCTTGCGATGAATGCAATAAAACGTTTTCTCAGTCACATGATTTAAAACAACATAAAAACATTCATTTATGTCTAAAGTTATTTTCTTGCGATGAATGCAATAAAACGTTTTCTCAGTCACATCATTTAAAACAACATAAAAACATTCATTTAGGTCTAAAGTTATTTTCTTGCGATGAATGCAATAAAACGTTTTCTCAGTCACATTATTTAAAACAACATAAAAACATTCATTTAGGTCTAAAGTTATTTTCTTGCGATGAATGCAATAAAACGTTTTCTCAGTCACATCATTTAAAACAACATAAAAACATTCATTTAGGCCTAAAGTTATTTTCTTGCGATGAATGCAATAAAACGTTTTCTCAGTCACATCATTTAAAACAACATAAAAACATTCATTTAGGTCTAAAGTTATTTTCTTGCGATGAATGCAATAAAACATTCACTCAGTCACGACATTTAAAACAACATAAAAACATTCATTTAGGCCTAAAGTTATTTTCTTGCGATGAATGCAATAAAACATTCACTCAGTCACATCATTTAAAACAACATAAAAACATTCATTTAGGCCTAAAGTTATTTTCTTGCGATGAATGCAATAAAACATTCACTCAGTCACATCATTTAAAACAACATAAAAACATTCATTTAGGCCTAAAGTTATTTTCTTGCGATGAATGCAATAAAACATTCACTCAGTCACATCATTTAAAACAACATAAAAACATTCATTTAGGCCTAAAGTTATTTTCTTGCGATGAATGCAATAAAACATTCACTCAGTCACATCATTTAAAACGACATAAAAATATTCATTTAGGCCTAAAGTTATTTTCTTGCGATGAATGCAATAAAACGTTTTCTCAGTCACATCATTTAAAACAACATAAAAACATTCATTTAGGCCTAAAGTTATTTTCTTGCGATGAATGCAATAAAACATTCACTCAGTCACATCATTTAAAACAACATAAAAACATTCATTTAGGCCTAAAGTTATTTTCTTGCGATGAATGCAATAAAACATTCACTCAGTCACATCATTTAAAACGACATAAAAACATTCATTTAGGCCTAAAGTTATTTTCTTGCGATGAATGCAATAAAACGTTTTCTCAGTCACATCATTTAAAACGACATAAAAACATTCATTTAGGCCTAAAGTTATTTTCTTGCGATGAATGCAATAAAACATTCACTCAGTCACATCATTTAAAACAACATAAAAACATTCATTTAGGCATAAAGTTATTTTCTTGCGATGAATGCAATAAAACGTTTTCTCAGTCACATCATTTAAAACAACATAAAAACATTCATTTAGGTCTAAAGTTATTTTCTTGCGATGAATGCAATAAAACATTCACTCAGTCACGACATTTAAAACAACATAAAAACATTCATTTAGGCCTAAAGTTATTTTCTTGCGATGAATGCAATAAAACATTCACTCAGTCACATCATTTAAAACAACATAAAAACATTCATTTAGGTCTAAAGTTATTTTCTTGCGATGAATGCAATAAAACGTTTTCTCAGTCACATCATTTAAAACAACATAAAAACATTCATTTAGGTCTAAAGTTATTTTCTTGCGATGAATGCAATAAAACGTTTTCTCAGTCACATCATTTAAAACGACATAAAAACATTCATTTAGGCCTAAAGTTATTTTCTTGCGATGAATGCAATAAAACGTTTTCTCAGTCACATCATTTAAAACGACATAAAAACATTCATTTAGGCCTAAAGTTATTTTCTTGCGATGAATGCAATAAAACGTTTTCTCAGTCACATCATTTAAAACAACATAAAAACATTCATTTAGGTCTAAAGTTATTTTCTTGCGATGAATGCAATAAAACGTTTTCTCAGTCACATGATTTAAAACAACATAAAAACATTCATTTAGGTCTAAAGGTATTTTCTTGCGATGAATGCAATAAAACGTTTTCTCAGTCACATCATTTAAAACAACATAAAAACATTCATTTAGGCCTAAAGTTATTTTCTTGCGATGAATGCAATAAAACGTTTTCTCAGTCACATCATTTAAAACAACATAAAAACATTCATTTAGGTCTAAAGTTATTTTCTTGCGATGAATGCAATAAAACATTCACTCAGTCACATCATTTAAAACGACATAAAAACATTCATTTAGGCCTAAAGTTATTTTCTTGCGATGAATGCAATAAAACATTCACTCAGTCACATCATTTAAAACGACATAAAAACATTCATTTAGGCCTAAAGTTATTTTCTTGCGATGAATGCAATAAAACATTCACTCAGTCACATGATTTAAAACAACATAAAAACATTCATTTAGGCCTAAAGTTATTTTCTTGCGATGAATGCAATAAAACGTTTTCTCAGTCACATGATTTAACACAACATAAAAACATTCATTTAGGCCTAAAGTTATTTTCTTGCGATGAATGCAATAAAACGTTTTCTCAGTCACATGATTTAAAACAAAATAAAAACATTCATTTAGGCCTAAAGTTATTTTTTTGCGATGAATGCAATAAAACGTTTTCTCAGTCACATCATTTAAAACAACATAAAAACATTTATTTAGGTCTAAAGTTATTTTCTTGCGATGAATGCAATAAAACGTTTTCTCAGTCACATCATTTAAAACAACATAAAAACATTCATTTAGGTCTAAAGTTATTTTCTTGCGATGAATGCAATAAAACGTTTTCTCAGTCACATCATTTAAAACGACATAAAAACATTCATTTAGGCCTAAAGTTATTTTCTTGCGATGAATGCAATAAAACGTTTTCTCAGTCACATCATTTAAAACGACATAAAAACATTCATTTAGGCCTAAAGTTATTTTCTTGCGATGAATGCAATAAAACGTTTTCTCAGTCACATCATTTAAAACAACATAAAAACATTCATTTAGGTCTAAAGTTATTTTCTTGCGATGAATGCAATAAAACGTTTTCTCAGTCACATGATTTAAAACAACATAAAAACATTCATTTAGGTCTAAAGGTATTTTCTTGCGATGAATGCAATAAAACGTTTTCTCAGTCACATCATTTAAAACAACATAAAAACATTCATTTAGGCCTAAAGTTATTTTCTTGCGATGAATGCAATAAAACGTTTTCTCAGTCACATCATTTAAAACAACATAAAAACATTCATTTAGGTCTAAAGTTATTTTCTTTCGATGAATGCAATAAAACGTTTTCTCAGTCACATGATTTAAAACAACATAAAAACATTCATTTAGGTCTAAAGTTATTTTCTTGCGATGAATGCAATAAAACGTTTTCTCAGTCACATCATTTAAAACAACATAAAAACATTCATTTAGGCCTAAAGTTATTTTCTTGCGATGAATGCAAGAAAACGTTTTCTCACTCACATGATTTAAAACAACATAAAAACATTCATTTAGGTCTAAAGTTATTTTCTTGCGATGAATGCAATAAAACGTTTTCTCAGTCACATCATTTAAAACAACATAAAAACATTCATTTAGGCCTAAAGTTATTTTCTTGCGATGAATGCAATAAAACGTTTTCTCAGTCACATGATTTAAAACAACATAAAAACATTCATTTAGGTCTAAAGTTATTTTCTTGCGATGAATGCAATAAAACGTTTTCTCAGTCACATCATTTAAAACAACATAAAAACATTCATTTAGGCCTAAAGTTATTTTCTTGCGATGAATGCAATAAAACGTTTTCTCAGTCACATGATTTAAAACAACATAAAAACATTCATTTAGGTCTAAAGTTATTTTCTTGCGATGAATGCAATAAAACGTTTTCTCAGTCACATCATTTAAAACAACATAAAAACATTCATTTAGGTCTAAAGTTATTTTCTTGCGATGAATGCAATAAAACGTTTTCTCAGTCACATCATTTAAAACAACATAAAAACATTCATTTAGGTCTAAAGTTATTTTCTTGCGATAATTGCAATAAAACGTTTTCTCAGTCACATCATTTAAAACAACATAAAAACATTCATTTAGGCCTAAAGTTATTTTCTTGCGATGAATGCAATAAAACGTTTTCTCAGTCACATCATTTAAAACAACATAAAAACATTCATTTAGGTCTAAAGTTATTTTCTTGCGATGAATGCAATAAAACGTTTTCTCAGTCACATCATTTAAAACAACATAAAAACATTCATTTAGGCCTAAAGTTATTTTCTTGCGATGAATGCAATAAAACGTTTTCTCAGTCACATGATTTAAAACAACATAAAAACATTCATTTAGGTCTAAAGTTATTTTCTTGCGATGAATGCAATAAAACGTTTTCTCAGTCACATCATTTAAAACAACATAAAAACATTCATTTAGGTCTAAAGTTATTTTCTTGCGATGAATGCAATAAAACGTTTTCTCAGTCACATTATTTAAAACAACATAAAAACATTCATTTAGGTCTAAAGTTATTTTCTTGCGATGAATGCAATAAAACGTTTTCTCAGTCACATCATTTAAAACAACATAAAAACATTCATTTAGGTCTAAAGTTATTTTCTTGCGATGAATGCAATAAAACGTTTTCTCAGTCACATCATTTAAAACAACATAAAAACATTCATTTAGGTCTAAAGTTATTTTCTTGCGATGAATGCAATAAAACGTTTTCTCAGTCACATCATTTAAAACAACATAAAAACATTCATTTAGGTCTAAAGTTATTTTCTTGCGATGAATGCAATAAAACGTTTTCTCAGTCACATCATTTAAAACAACATAAAAACATTCATTTAGGTCTAAAGTTATTTTCTTGCGATGAATGCAATAAAACGTTTTCTCAGTCACATCATTTAAAACGACATAAAAACATTCATTTAGGCCTAAAGTTATTTTCTTGCGATGAATGCAATAAAACGTTTTCTCAGTCACATCATTTAAAACGACATAAAAACATTCATTTAGGCCTAAAGTTATTTTCTTGCGATGAATGCAATAAAACATTCACTCAGTCACATCATTTAAAACGACATAAAAACATTCATTTAGGCCTAAAGTTATTTTCTTGCGATAAATGCAATAAAACGTTTTCTCAGTCACATGATTTAAAACAACATAAAAACATTCATTTAGTCCTAAAGTTATTTTCTTGCGATGAATGCAATAAAACGTTTTCTCAGTCACATCATTTAAAACAACATAAAAACATTCATTTAGGTCTAAAGTTATTTTCTTGCGATGAATGCAATAAAACATTCACTCAGTCACGACATTTAAAACAACATAAAAACATTCATTTAGGCCTAAAGTTATTTTCTTGCGATGAATGCAATAAAACATTCACTCAGTCACATCATTTAAAACAACATAAAAACATTCATTTAGGCCTAAAGTTATTTTCTTGCTATGAATGCAATAAAACATTCACTCAGTCACATCATTTAAAACGACATAAAAATATTCATTTAGGCCTAAAGTTATTATCTTGCGATGAATGCAATAAAACGTTTTCTCAGTCACATCATTTAAAACGACATAAAAACATTCATTTAGGCCTAAAGTTATTTTCTTGCGATGAATGCAATAAAACATTCACTCAGTCACATCATTTAAAACAACATAAAAACATTCATTTAGGCATAAAGTTATTTTCTTGCGATGAATGCAATAAAACGTTTTCTCAGTCACATCATTTAAAACAACATAAAAACATTCATTTAGGTCTAAAGTTATTTTCTTGCGATGAATGCAATAAAACGTTTTCTCAGTCACATCATTTAAAACGACATAAAAACATTCATTTAGGTCTAAAGTTATTTTCTTGCGATGAATGCAATAAAACGTTTTCTCAGTCACATCATTTAAAACAACATAAAAACATTCATTTAGGCCTAAAGTTATTTTCTTGCGATGAATGCAATAAAACGTTTTTTCAGTCACATCATTTAAAACGACATAAAAACATTCATTTAGGTCTAAAGTTATTTTCTTGCGATGAATGCAATAAAACATTCACTCAGTCACATCATTTAAAACGACATAAAAACATTCATTTAGGCCTAAAGTTATTTTCTTGCGATGAATGCAATAAAACATTCACTCAGTCACATCATTTAAAACGACATAAAAACATTCACTTAGGTCTTAAGTTATTTTCTTGCGATGAATGCAATAAAACGTTTTCTCAGTCACATCATTTAAAACAACATAAAAACATTCACTTAGGTCTTAAGTTATTTTCTTGCGATGAATGCAATAAAACGTTTTCTCAGTCACATGATTTAAAACAACATAAAAACATTCATTTAGGTCTAAAGGTATTTTCTTGCGATGAATGCAATAAAACGTTTTCTCAGTCACATCATTTAAAACAACATAAAAACATTCATTTAGGCCTAAAGTTATTTTCTTGTGATGAATGCAATAAAACGTTTTCTTAGTCACATCATTTAAAACAACATAAAAACATTCATTTAGGTCTAAAGTTATTTTCTTGCGATGAATGCAATAAAACGTTTTCTCAGTCACATGATTTAAAACAACATAAAAACATTCATTTAGGTCTAAAGTTATTTTCTTGCGATGAATGCAATAAAACGTTTTCTCAGTCACATCATTTAAAACAACATAAAAACATTCATTTAGGCCTAAAGTTATTTTCTTGCGATGAATGCAATAAAACGTTTTCTCAGTCACATGATTTAAAACAACATAAAAACATTCATTTAGGTCTAAAGTTATTTTCTTGCGATGAATGCAATAAAACGTTTTCTCAGTCACATCATTTAAAACAACATAAATACATTCATTTAGGCCTAAAGTTATTTTCTTGCGATGAATGCAATAAAACGTTTTCGCAGTCACATGATTTAAAACAACATAAAAACATTCATTTAGGTCTAAAGTTATTTTCTTGCGATGAATGCAATAAAACGTTTTCTCAGTCACATCATTTAAAACAACATAAAAACATTCATTTAGGTCTAAAGTTATTTTCTTGCGATGAATGCAATAAAACGTTTTCTCAGTCACATCATTTAAAACAACATAAAAACATTCATTTAGGTCTAAAGTTATTTTCTTGCGATGAATGCAATAAAACATTCACTCAGTCACATCATTTAAAACGACATAAAAACATTCATTTAGGCCTAAAGTTATTTTCTTGCGATGAATGCAATAAAACATTCACTCAGTCACATCATTTAAAACAACATAAAAACATTCATTTAGGCCTAAAGTTATTTTCTTGCAATGAATGCAATAAAACGTTTTCTCAGTCACATGATTTAAAACAACATAAAATTATTCATTTAGGCCTAAAGTTATTTTCTTGCGATGAATGCAATAAAAGGTTTTCTCAGTCACATGATTTAAAACAACATAAAAACATTCATTTAGGCCTAAAGTTATTTTCTTGCGATGAATGCAATAAAACGTTTTCTCAGTCACATCATTTAAAACAACATAAAAACATTCATTTAGGTCTTAAGTTATTTTCTTGCGATGAATGCAATAAAACGTTTTCTCAGTCACATGATTTAAAACAACATAAAAACATTCATTTAGGTCTAAAGGTATTTTCTTGCGATGAATGCAATAAAACGTTTTCTCAGTCACATCATTTAAAACAACATAAAAACATTCATTTAGGCCTAAAGTTATTTTCTTGCGATGAATGCAATAAAACGTTTTCTCAGTCACATCATTTAAAACAACATAAAAACATTCATTTAGGTCTAAAGTTATTTTCTTGCGATGAATGCAATAAAACGTTTTCTCAGTCACATGATTTAAAACAACATAAAAACATTCATTTAGGTCTAAAGTTATTTTCTTGCGATGAATGCAATAAAACGTTTTCTCAGTCACATCATTTAAAACAACATAAAAACATTCATTTAGGTCTAAAGTTATTTTCTTGCGATGAATGCAATAAAACGTTTTCTCAGTCACATCATTTAAAACAACATAAAAACATTCATTTAGGCCTAAAGTTATTTTCTTGCGATGAATGCAATAAAACGTTTTCTCAGTCACATCATTTAAAACAACATAAAAACATTCATTTAGGTCTAAAGTTATTTTCTTGCGATGAATGCAATAAAACGTTTTCTCAGTCACATCATTTAAAACAACATAAAAACATTCATTTAGGCTTAAAGTTATTTTCTTGCGATGAATGCAATAAAACGTTTTCTCAGTCACATGATTTAAAACAACATAAAAACATTCATTTAGGTCTAAAGTTATTTTCTTGCGATGAATGCAATAAAACGTTTTCTCAGTCACATCATTTAAAACAACATAAAAACATTCATTTAGGTCTAAAGTTATTTTCTTGCGATGAATGCAATAAAACGTTTTCTCAGTCACATTATTTAAAACAACATAAAAACATTCATTTAGGTCTAAAGTTATTTTCTTGCGATGAATGCAATAAAACGTTTTCTCAGTCACATCATTTAAAACAACATAAAAACATTCATTTAGGTCTAAAGTTATTTTTTTGCGATGAATGCAATAAAACGTTTTCTCAGTCACATCATTTAAAACAACATAAAAACATTCATTTAGGTCTAAAGTTATTTTCTTGCGATGAATGCAATAAAACGTTTTCTCAGTCACATCATTTAAAACAACATAAAAACATTCATTTAGGTCTAAAGTTATTTTCTTGCGATGAATGCAATAAAACGTTTTCTCAGTCACATCATTTAAAACAACATAAAAACATTCATTTAGGTCTAAAGTTATTTTCTTGCGATGAATGCAATAAAACGT
This sequence comes from Panorpa germanica, assembly GCA_963678705.1. Taxonomy (NCBI): domain Eukaryota; kingdom Metazoa; phylum Arthropoda; class Insecta; order Mecoptera; family Panorpidae; genus Panorpa; species Panorpa germanica. The sequence goes on from CAVMBN010000148.1 coordinate 29,120, forward strand.
TTTCTCAGTCACATCATTTAAAACGACATAAAAACATTCATTTAGGCCTAAAGTTATTTTCTTGCGATGAATGCAATAAAACATTCACTCAGTCACATCATTTAAAACAACATAAAAACATTCATTTAGGCATAAAGTTATTTTCTTGCGATGAATGCAATAAAACGTTTTCTCAGTCACATCATTTAAAACAACATAAAAACATTCATTTAGGTCTAAAGTTATTTTCTTGCGATGAATGCAATAAAACGTTTTCTCAGTCACATCATTTAAAACGACATAAAAACATTCATTTAGGTCTAAAGTTATTTTCTTGCGATGAATGCAATAAAACGTTTTCTCAGTCACATCATTTAAAACAACATAAAAACATTCATTTAGGCCTAAAGTTATTTTCTTGCGATGAATGCAATAAAACGTTTTTTCAGTCACATCATTTAAAACGACATAAAAACATTCATTTAGGTCTAAAGTTATTTTCTTGCGATGAATGCAATAAAACATTCACTCAGTCACATCATTTAAAACGACATAAAAACATTCATTTAGGCCTAAAGTTATTTTCTTGCGATGAATGCAATAAAACATTCACTCAGTCACATCATTTAAAACGACATAAAAACATTCATTTAGGCCTAAAGTTATTTTCTTGCGATGAATGCAATAAAACATTCACTCAGTCACATCATTTAAAACAACATAAAAACATTCATTTAGGCCTAAAGTTATTTTCTTGCAATGAATGCAATAAAACGTTTTCTCAGTCACATGATTTAAAACAACATAAAATCATTCATTTAGGCCTAAAGTTATTTTCTTGCGATGAATGCAATAAAAGGTTTTCTCAGTCACATGATTTAAAACAACATAAAAACATTCATTTAGGCCTAAAGTTATTTTCTTGCGATGAATGCAATAAAACGTTTTCTCAGTCACATGAATTAAAACAACATAAAAACATTCATTTAGGCCTAAAGTTATTTTTTTGCGATGAATGCAATAAAACGCTTTCTCAGTCACATCATTTAAAACAACATAAAAACATTTATTTAGGTCTAAAGTTATTTTCTTGCGATGAATGCAATAAAACGTTTTCTCAGTCACATCATTTAAAACAACATAAAAACATTCATTTAGGTCTAAAGTTATTTTCTTGCGATGAATGCAATAAAACGTTTTCTCAGTCACATCATTTAAAACGACATAAAAACATTCATTTAGGCCTAAAGTTATTTTCTTGCGATGAATGCAATAAAACGTTTTCTCAGTCACATCATTTAAAACGACATAAAAACATTCATTTAGGCCTAAAGTTATTTTCTTGCGATGAATGCAATAAAACATTTTCTCAGTCACATCATTTAAAACAACATAAAAACATTCACTTAGGTCTTAAGTTATTTTCTTGCGATGAATGCAATAAAACGTTTTCTCAGTCACATGATTTAAAACAACATAAAAACATTCATTTAGGTCTAAAGGTATTTTCTTGCGATGAATGCAATAAAACGTTTTCTCAGTCACATCATTTAAAACAACATAAAAACATTCATTTAGGCCTAAAGTTATTTTCTTGCGATGAATGCAATAAAACGTTTTCTCAGTCACATCATTTAAAACAACATAAAAACATTCATTTAGGTCTAAAGTTATTTTCTTGCGATGAATGCAATAAAACGTTTTCTCAGTCACATGATTTAAAACAACATAAAAACATTCATTTAGGTCTAAAGTTATTTTCTTGCGATGAATGCAATAAAACGTTTTCTCAGTCACATCATTTAAAACAACATAAAAACATTCATTAGGCCTAAAGTTATTTTCTTGCGATGAATGCAATAAAACGTTTTCTCAGTCACATGATTTAAAACAACATAAAAACATTCATTTAGGTCTAAAGTTATTTTCTTGCGATGAATGCAATAAAACGTTTTCTCAGTCACATCATTTAAAACAACATAAATACATTCATTTAGGCCTAAAGTTATTTTCTTGCGATGAATGCAATAAAACGTTTTCTCAGTCACATGATTTAAAACAACATAAAAACATTCATTTAGGTCTAAAGTTATTTTCTTGCGATGAATGCAATAAAACGTTTTCTCAGTCACATCATTTAAAACAACATAAAAACATTCATTTAGGTCTAAAGTTATTTTCTTGCGATGAATGCAATAAAACGTTTTCTCAGTCACATCATTTAAAACAACATAAAAACATTCATTTAGGTCTAAAGTTATTTTCTTGCGATGAATGCAATAAAACATTCACTCATTCACATCATTTAAACGACATAAAAACATTCATTTAGGCCTAAAGTTATTTTCTTGCGATGAATGCAATAAAACATTCACTCAGTCACATCATTTAAAACAACATAAAAACATTCATTTAGGCCTAAAGTTATTTTCTTGCAATGAATGCAATAAAACGTTTTCTCAGTCACATGATTTAAAACAACATAAAATTATTCATTTAGGCCTAAAGTTATTTTCTTGCGATGAATGCAATAAAAGGTTTTCTCAGTCACATGATTTAAAACAACATAAAAACATTCATTTAGGCCTAAAGTTATTTTCTTGCGATGAATGCAATAAAACGTTTTCTCAGTCACATGAATTAAAACAACATAAAAACATTCATTTAGGCCTAAAGTTGTTTTTTTGCGATGAATGCAATAAAACGTTTTCTCAGTCACATCATTTAAAACAACATAAAAACATTTATTTAGGTCTAAAGTTATTTTCTTGCGATGAATGCAATAAAACGTTTTCTCAGTCACATCATTTAAAACAACATAAAAACATTCATTTAGGTCTAAAGTTATTTTCTTGCGATGAATGCAATAAAACGTTTTCTCAGTCACATCATTTAAAACGACATAAAACATTCATTTAGGCCTAAAGTTATTTTCTTGCGATGAATGCAATAAAACGTTTTCTCAGTCACATCATTTAAAACGACATAAAAACATTCATTTAGGCCTAAAGTTATTTCTTGCGATGAATGCAATAAAACGTTTTCTCAGTCACATCATTTAAAACAACATAAAAACATTCATTTAGGTCTTAAGTTATTTTCTTGCGATGAATGCAATAAAACGTTTTCTCAGTCACATGATTTAAAACAACATAAAAACATTCATTTAGGTCTAAAGGTATTTTCTTGCGATGAATGCAATAAAACGTTTTCTCAGTCACATCATTTAAAACAACATAAAAACATTCATTTAGGCCTAAAGTTATTTTCTTGCGATGAATGCAATAAAACGTTTTCTCAGTCACATCATTTAAAACAACATAAAAACATTCATTTAGGTCTAAAGTTATTTTCTTGCGATGAATGCAATAAAACGTTTTCTCAGTCACATGATTTAAAACAACATAAAAACATTCATTTAGGTCTAAAGTTATTTTCTTGCGATGAATGCAATAAAACGTTTTCTCAGTCACATCATTTAAAACAACATAAAAACATTCATTTAGGTCTAAAGTTATTTTCTTGCGATGAATGCAATAAAACGTTTTCTCAGTCACATCATTTAAAACAACATAAAAACATTCATTTAGGCCTAAAGTTATTTTCTTGCGATGAATGCAATAAAACGTTTTCTCAGTCACATCATTTAAAACAACATAAAAACATTCATTTAGGTCTAAAGTTATTTTCTTGCGATGAATGCAATAAAACGTTTTCTCAGTCACATCATTTAAAACAACATAAAAACATTCATTTAGGCCTAAAGTTATTTTCTTGCGATGAATGCAATAAAACGTTTTCTCAGTCACATCATTTAAAACGACATAAAAACATTCATTTAGGCCTAAAGTTATTTTCTTGCGATGAATGCAATAAAACGTTTTCTCAGTCACATCATTTAAAACAACATAAAAACATTCATTTAGGCCTAAAGTTATTTTTTGCGATGAATGCAATAAAACGTTTTCTCAGTCACATCATTTAAAACAACATAAAAACATTCATTTAGGTCTAAAGTTATTTTCTTGCGATGAATGCAATAAAACGTTTTCTCAGTCACATCATTTAAAACGACATAAAAACATTCATTTAGGTCTAAAGTTATTTTCTTGCGATGAATGCAATAAAACGTTTTCTCAGTCACATCATTTAAAACGACATAAAAACATTCATTTAGGCCTAAAGTTATTTTCTTGCGATGAATGCAATAAAACATTCACTCAGTCACATCATTTAAAACGACATAAAAACATTCATTTAGGCCTAAAGTTATTTTCTTGCGATGAATGCAATAAAACATTCACTCAGTCACATCATTTAAAACGACATAAAAACATTCATTTAGGCCTAAAGTTATTTTCTTGCGATGAATGCAATAAAACATTCACTCAGTCACATCATTTAAAACAACATAAAAACATTCATTTAGACCTAAAGTTATTTTCTTGCGATGAATGCAATAAAACGTTTTCTCAGTCACATGATTTAAAACAACATAAAAACATTCATTTAGGCCTAAAGTTATTTTCTTGCGATGAATGCAATAAAACGTTTTCTCAGTCACATGATTTAAAACAACATAAAAACATTCATTTAGGCCTAAAGTTATTTTCTTGCGATGAATGCAATAAAACGTTTTCTCAGTCACATCATTTAAAACAACATAAAAACATTCATTTAGGTCTAAAGTTATTTTCTTGCGATGAATGCAATAAAACGTTTTCTCAGTTACATCATTTAAAACAACATAAAAACATTCATTTAGGCCTAAAGTTATTTTCTTGCGATGAATGCAATAAAACATTCACTCAGTCACATCATTTAAAACGACATAAAAACATTCATTTAGGCCTAAAGTTATTTTCTTGCGATGAATGCAATAAAACATTCACTCAGTCACATCATTTAAAACAACATAAAAACATTCATTTAGGCCTAAAGTTATTTTCTTGCGATGAATGCAATAAAACATTCACTCAGTCACATCATTTAAAACGACATAAAAATATTCATTTAGGCCTAAAGTTATTTTCTTGCGATGAATGCAATAAAACGTTTTCTCAGTCACATCATTTAAAACGACATAAAAACATTCATTTAGGCCTAAAGTTATTTTCTTGCGATGAATGCAATAAAACATTCACTCAGTCACATCATTTAAAACAACATAAAAACATTCATTTAGGCATAAAGTTATTTTCTTGCGATGAATGCAATAAAACGTTTTCTCAGTCACATCATTTAAAACAACATAAAAACATTCATTTAGGTCTAAAGTTATTTTCTTGCGATGAATGCAATAAAACATTCACTAAGTCACGACATTTAAAACAACATAAAAACATTCATTTAGGCCTAAAGTTATTTTCTTGCGATGAATGCAATAAAACATTCACTCAGTCACATCATTTAAAACAACATAAAAACATTCATTTAGGTCTAAAGTTATTTTCTTGCGATGAATGCAATAAAACGTTTTCTCAGTCACATCATTTAAAACAACATAAAAACATTCATTTAGGTCTAAAGTTATTTTCTTGCGATGAATGCAATAAAACGTTTTCTCAGTCACATCATTTAAAACGACATAAAAACATTCATTTAGGTCTAAAGTTATTTTCTTGCGATGAATGCAATAAAACGTTTTCTCAGTCACATCATTTAAAACAACATAAAAACATTCATTTAGGCCTAAAGTTATTTTCTTGCGATGAATGCAATAAAACGTTTTCTCAGTCACATCATTTAAAACGACATAAAAACATTCATTTAGGTCTAAAGTTATTTTCTTGCGATGAATGCAATAAAACGTTTTCTCAGTCACATCATTTAAAACGACATAAAAACATTCATTTAGGCCTAAAGTTATTTTCTTGCGATGAATGCAATAAAACATTCACTCAGTCACATCTTTTAAAACGACATAAAAACATTCACTTAGGCCTAAAGTTATTTTCTTGCGATGAATGCAATAAAACATTCACTCAGTCACATCATTTAAAACGACATAAAAACATTCATTTAGGTCTAAAGTTATTTTCTTGCGATGAATGCAATAAAACATTCACTCAGTCACTTCATTTAAAACGACATAAAGACATTCATTTAGGCCTAAAGTTATTTTCTTGCGATGAATGCAATAAAACATTCACTCAGTCACATCATTTAAAACGACATAAAAACATTCATTTAGGCCTAAAGTTATTTTCTTGCGATGAATGCAATAAAACATTCACTCAGTCACATCATTTAAAACAACATAAAAACATTCATTTAGGCCTAAAGTTATTTTCTTGCAATGAATGCAATAAAACGTTTTCTCAGTCACATGATTTAAAACAACATAAAAACATTCATTTAGGCCTAAAGTTATTTTCTTGCGATGAATGCAATAAAACGTTTTCTCAGTCACATGATTTAAAACAACATAAAAACATTCATTTAGGCCTAAAGTTATTTTCTTGCGATGAATGCAATAAAACGTTTTCTCAGTCACATGATTTAAAACAACATAAAAACATTCATTTAGGCCTAAAGTTATTTTCTTGCGATGAATGCAATAAAACGTTTTCTCAGTCACATCATTTAAAACAACATAAAAACATTTATTTAGGTCTAAAGTTATTTTCTTGCGATGAATGCAATAAAACGTTTTCTCAGTCACATGATTTAAACAACATAAAAACATTCATTTAGGTCTAAAGTTATTTTCTTGCGATGAATGCAATAAAACGTTTTCTCAGTCACATCATTTAAAACAACATAAAAACATTCATTTAGGTCTAAAGTTATTTTCTTGCGATGAATGCAATAAAACGTTTTCTCAGTCACATCATTTAAAACGACATAAAAACATTCATTTAGGCCTAAAGTTATTTTCTTGCGATGAATGCAATAAAACGTTTTCTCAGTCACATCATTTAAAACAACATAAAAACATTCATTTAGGCCTAAAGTTATTTTCTTGCGATGAATGCAATAAAACGTTTTCTTAGTCACATGATTTAAAACAACATAAAAACATTCATTTAGGTCTAAAGTTATTTTCTTGCGATGAATGCAATAAAACGTTTTCTCAGTCACATCATTTAAAACAACATAAAAACATTCATTTAGGTCTAAAGTTATTTTCTTGCGATGAATGCAATAAAACATTCACTCAGTCACATCATTTAAAACAACATAAAAACATTCATTTAGGTCTAAAGTTATTTTCTTGCGATGAATGCAATAAAACATTCACTCAGTCACATCATTTAAAACGACATAAAAACATTCATTTAGGCCTAAAGTTATTTTCTAGCGATGAATGCAATAAAACGTTTTCTCAGTCACATCATTTAACACAACATAAAAACATTCATTTAGGTCTAAAGTTATTTTCTTGCGATGAATGCAATAAAACGTTTTCTCAGTTACATCATTTAAAACAACATAAAAACATTCATTTAGGCCTAAAGTTATTTTCTTGCGATGAATGCAATAAAACATTCACTCAGTCAAATCATTTAAAACAACATAAAAACATTCATTTAGGTCTAAAGTTATTTTCTTGCGATGAATGCAATAAAACGTTTTCTCAGTCACATCATTTAAAACAACATAAAAACATTCATTTAGGTCTAAAGTTATTTTCTTGCGATGAATGCAATAAAACGTTTTCTCAGTCACATCATTTAAAACAACATAAAAACATTCATTTAGGTCTAAAGTTATTTTCTTGCGATGAATGCAATAAAACGTTTTCTCAGTCACATCATTTAAAACAACATAAAAACATTCATTTAGGTCTAAAGTTATTTTCTTGCGATGAATGCAATAAAACGTTTTCTCAGTCACATCATTTAAAACAACATAAAAACATTCATTTAGGTCTAAAGTTATTTTCTTGCGATGAATGCAATAAAACGTTTTCTCAGTCACATCATTTAAAACGACATAAAAACATTCATTTAGGTCTAAAGTTATTTTCTTGCGATGAATGCAATAAAACATTCACTCAGTCACATCATTTAAAACGACATAAAAACATTCATTTAGGTCTAAAGTTATTTTCTTGCGATGAATGCAATAAAACATTCACTCAGTCACATCATTTAAAACGACATAAAAACATTCATTTAGGCCTAAAGTTATTTTCTTGCGATGAATGCAATAAAACATTCACTCAGTCACATCATTTAAAACGACATAAAAACATTCAATTAGGCCTAAAGTTATTTTCTTGCGATGAATGCAATAAAACATTCACTCAGTCACATCATTTAAAACAACATAAAAACATTCATTTAGGCCTAAAGTTATTTTCTTGCAATGAATGCAATAAAACGTTTTCTCAGTCACATGATTTAAAACAACATAAAAACATTTATTTAGGCCTAAAGTTATTTTCTTGCGATGAATGCAATAAAACGTTTTCTCAGTCACATCATTTAAAACAACATAAAAACATTCATTTAGGTCTAAAGTTATTTTCTTGCGATGAATGCAATAAAACGTTTTCTCAGTCACATCATTTAAAACAACATAAAAACATTCATTTAGGTCTAAAGTTATTTTCTTGCGATGAATGCAATAAAACGTTTTCTCAGTCACATCATTTAAAACGACATAAAAACATTCATTTAGGCCTAAAGTTATTTTCTTGCGATGAATGCAATAAAACGTTTTCTCAGTCACATCATTTAAAACGACATAAAAACATTCATTTAGGCCTAAAGTTATTTTCTTGCGATGAATGCAATAAAACGTTTTCTCAGTCACATCATTTAAAACAACATAAAAACATTCATTTAGGTCTAAAGTTATTTTCTTGCGATGAATGCAATAAAACGTTTTCTCAGTCACATGATTTAAAACAACATAAAAACATTCATTTAGGTCTAAAGTTATTTTCTTGCGATGAATGCAATAAAACGTTTTCTCAGTCACATCACTTAAAACAACATAAAAACATTCATTTAGGCCTAAAGTTATTTTCTTGCGATGAATGCAATAAAACGTTTTCTCAGTCACATCATTTAAAACAACATAAAAACATTCATTTAGGTCTAAAGTTATTTTCTTGCGATGAATGCAATAAAACGTTTTCTCAGTCACATGATTTAAAACAACATAAAAACATTCATTTAGGTCTAAAGTTATTTTCTTGCGATGAATGCAATAAAACGTTTTCTCAGTCGCATCATTTAAAACAACATAAAAACATTCATTTAGGCCTAAAGTTATTTTCTTGCTAAGAATGCAATAAAACGTTTTCTCAGTCACATGATTTAAAACAACATAAAAACATTCATTTAGGTCTAAAGTTATTTTCTTGCGATGAATGCAATAAAACGTTTTCTCAGTCACATCATTTAAAACAACATAAAAACATTCATTTAGGCCTAAAGTTATTTTCTTGCGATGAATGCAATAAAACGTTTTCTCAGTCACATGATTTAAAACAACATAAAAACATTCATTTAGGTCTAAAGTTATTTTCTTGCGATGAAAGCAATAAAACGTTTTCTCAGTCACATCATTTAAAACAACATAAAAACATTCATTTAGGCCTAAAGTTATTTTCTTGCGATGAATGCAATAAAACGTTTTCTCAGTCACATCATTTAAAACAACATAAAAGCATTCATTTAGGTCTAAAGTTATTTTCTTGCGATGAATGCAATAAAACGTTTTCTCAGTCACATCATTTAAAACGACATAAAAACATTCATTTAGGTCTAAAGTTATTTTCTTGCGATGAATGCAATAAAACGTTTTCTCAGTCACATCATTTAAAACAACATAAAAACATTCATTTAGGCCTAAAGTTATTTTCTTGCGATGAATGCAATAAAACGTTTTCTCAGTCACATCATTTAAAACAACATAAAAACATTCATTTAGGTCTAAAGTTATTTTCTTGCGATGAATGCAATAAAACGTTTTCTCAGTCACATCATTTAAAACAACATAAAAACATTCATTTAGGTCTAGTTATTTTCTTGCGATGAATGCAATAAAACGTTTTCTCAGTCACATCATTTAAAACAACATAAAAACATTCATTTAGGTCTAAAGTTATTTTCTTGCGATGAATGCAATAAAACGTTTTCTCAGTCACATCATTTAAAACAACATAAAAACATTCATTTAGGTCTAAAGTTATTTTCTTGCGATGAATGCAATAAAACGTTTTCTCAGTCACATGATTTAAAACAACATAAAAACATTCATTTAGGTCTAAAGTTATTTTCTTGCGATGAATGCAATAAAACGTTTTCTCAGTCACATCATTTAAAACAACATAAAAACATTCATTTAGGTCTAAAGTTATTTTCTTGCGATGAATGCAATAAAACATTCACTCAGTCACATCATTTAAAACGACATAAAAACATTCATTTAGGCCTAAAGTTATTTTCTTGCGATGAATGCAATAAAACATTCACTCAGTCACATCATTTAAAACGACATAAAAACATTTATTTAGGTCTAAAGTTATTTTCTTGCGATGAATGCAATAAAACATTCACTCAGTCACATCATTTAAAACGACATAAAAACATTCATTTAGGCCTAAAGTTATTTTCTTGCGATGAATGCAATAAAACATTCACTCAGTCACATCATTTAAAACGACATAAAAACATTCATTTAGGCCTAAAGTTATTTTCTTGCGATGAATGCAATAAAACGTTTTCTCAGTCACATGATTTAAAACAACATAAAAACATTCATTTAGGTCTAAAGTTATTTTCTTGCGATGAATGCAATAAAACGTTTTCTCAGTCACATCATTTAAAACAACATAAAAACATTCATTTAGGTCTAAAGTTATTTTCTTGCGATGAATGCAATAAAACATTCACTCAGTCACATCATTTAAAACGACATAAAAACATTCATTTAGGCCTAAAGTTATTTTCTTGCGATGAATGCAATAAAACGTTTTCTCAGTCACATCATTTAAAACGACATAAAAACATTTATTTAGGCCTAAAGTTATTTTCTTGCGATGAATGCAATAAAACGTTTTCTCAGTCACATCATTTAAAACAACATAAAAACATTCATTTAGGTCTAAAGTTATTTTCTTGCGATGAATGCAATAAAACGTTTTCTCAGTCACATGATTTAAAACAACATAAAAACATTCATTTAGGTCTAAAGTTATTTTCTTGCGATGAATGCAATAAAACGTTTTCTCAGTCACATCATTTAAAACAACATAAAAACATTCATTTAGGCCTAAAGTTATTTTCTGGCGATGAATGCAATAAAACGTTTTCTCAGTCACATGATTTAAAACAACATAAAAACATTCATTTAGGTCTAAAGTTATTTTCTTGCGATGAATGCAATAAAACGTTTTCTCAGTCACATCATTTAAAACAACATAAAAACATTCATTTAGGCCTAAAGTTATTTTCTTGCGATGAATGCAATAAAACGTTTTCTCAGTCACATGATTTAAAACAACATAAAAACATTCATTTAGGTCTAAAGTTATTTTCTTGCGATGAATGCAATAAAACGTTTTCTCAGTCACATCATTTAAAACAACATAAAAACATTCATTTAGGCCTAAAGTTATTTTCTTGCGATGAATGCAATAAAACGTTTTCTCAGTCACATGATTTAAAACAACATAAAAACATTCATTTAGGCCTAAAGTTATTTTCTTGCGATGAATGCAATAAAACATTCACTCAGTCACATCATTTAAAACGACATAAAAACATTCATTTAGGCCTAAAGTTATTTTCTTGCGATGAATGCAATAAAACGTTTTCTCAGTCACATGATTTAAAACAACATAAAAACATTCATTTAGGTCTAAAGTTATTTTCTTGCGATGAATGCAATAAAACGTTTTCTCAGTCACATCATTTAAAACAACATAAAAACATTCATTTAGGTCTAAAGTTATTTTCTTGCGATGAATGCAATAAAACATTCACTCAGTCACATCATTTAAAACGACATAAAAACATTCATTTAGGCCTAAAGTTATTTTCTTGCGATGAATGCAATAAAACGTTTTCTCAGTCACATCATTTAAAACGACATAAAAACATTTATTTAGGCTTAAAGTTATTTTCTTGCGATGAATGCAATAAAACGTTTTCTCAGTCACATCATTTAAAACAACATAAAAACATTCATTTAGGTCTAAAGTTATTTTCTTGCGATGAATGCAATAAAACGTTTTCTCAGTCACATGATTTAAAACAACATAAAAACATTCATTTAGGTCTAAAGTTATTTTCTTGCGATGAATGCAATAAAACGTTTTCTCAGTCACATCATTTAAAACAACATAAAAACATTCATTTAGGCCTAAAGTTATTTTCTTGCGATGAATGCAATAAAACGTTTTTTCAGTCACATGATTTAAAACAACATAAAAACATTCATTTAGGTCTAAAGTTATTTTCTTGCGATGAATGCAATAAAACGTTTTCTCAGTCACATCATTTAAAACAACATAAAAACATTCATTTAGGCCTAAAGTTATTTTCTTGCGATGAATGCAATAAAACGTTTTCTCAGTCACATGATTTAAAACAACATAAAAACATTCATTTAAGTCTAAAGTTATTTTCTTGCGATGAATGCAATAAAACGTTTTCTCAGTCACATCATTTAAAACAACATAAAAACATTCATTTAGGCCTAAAGTTATTTTCTTGCGATGAATGCAATAAAACGTTTTCTCAGTCACATGATTTAAAACAACATAAAAACATTCATTTAGGTCTAAAGTTATTTTCTTGCGATGAATGCAATAAAACGTTTTCTCAGTCACATCATTTAAAACAACATAAAAACATTCATTTAGGTCTAAAGTTATTTTCTTGCGATGAATGCAATAAACCGTTTTCTCAGTCACATCATTTAAAACAACATAAAAACATTCATTTAGGTCTAAAGTTATTTTCTTGCGATGAATGCAATAAAACGTTTTCTCAGTCACATCATTTTAAACAACATAAAAACATTCATTTAGGTCTAAAGTTATTTTCTTGCGATGAATGCAATAAAACGTTTTCTCAGTCACATCATTTAAAACAACATAAAAACATTCATTTAGGCCTAAAGTTATTTTCTTGCGATGAATGCAATAAAACGTTTTCTCAGTCACATGATTTAAAACAACATAAAAACATTCATTTAGGTCTAAAGTTATTTTTTTGCGATGAATGCAATAAAACGTTTTCTCAGTCACATCATTTAAAACAACATAAAAACATTCATTTAGGTCTGAAGTTATTTTCTTGCGATGAATGCAATAAAACGTTTTCTCAGTCACATCATTTAAAACGACATAAAAACATTCATTTAGGCCTAAAGTTATTTTCTTGCGATAAATGCAATAAAACGTTTTCTCAGTCACATCATTTAAAACAACATAAAAACATTCATTTAGGCCTAAAGTTATTTTCTTGCGATGAATGCAATAAAACGTTTTCTCAGTCACATGATTTAAAACAACATAAAAACATTCATTTAGGTCTAAAGTTATTTTCTTGCGATGAATGCAATAAAACGTTTTCTCAGTCACATCATTTAAAACAACATAAAAACATTCATTTAGGTCTAAAGTTATTTTCTTGCGATGAATGCAATAAAACATTCACTCAGTCACATCATTTAAAACAACATAAAAACATTCATTTAGGTCTAAAGTTATTTTCTTGCGATGAATGCAATAAAACATTCACTCAGTCACATCATTTAAAACGACATAAAAACATTCATTTAGGCCTAAAGTTATTTTCTTGCGATGAATGCAATAAAACGTTTTCTCAGTCACATCATTTAAAACAACATAAAAACATTCATTTAGGTCTAAAGTTATTTTCTTGCGATGAATGCAATAAAACGTTTTCTCAGTCACATCATTTAAAACGACATAAAAACATTCATTTAGGCCTAAAGCTATTTTCTTGCGATGAATGCAATAAAACGTTTTCTCAGTCACATCATTTAAAACAACATAAAAACATTCATTTAGGTCTAAAGTTATTTTCTTGCGATGAATGCAATAAAACGTTTTCTTAGTCACATCATTTAAAACGACATAAAAACATTCATTTAGGTCTAAAGTTATTTTCTTGCGATGAATGCAATAAAACGTTTTCTCAGTCACATCATTTAAAACAACATAAAAACATTCATTTAGGCCTAAAGTTATTTTCTTGCGATGAATGCAATAAAACGTTTTCTCAGTCACATCATTTAAAACAACATAAAAACATTCATTTAGGTCTAAAGTTATTTTCTTGCGATGAATGCAATAAAACGTTTTCTCAGTCACATGATTTAAAACAACATAAAAACATTCATTTAGGTCTAAAGTTATTTTCTTGCGATGAATGCAATAAAACGTTTTCTCAGTCACATCATTTAAAACAACATAAAAACATTCATTTAGGCCTAAAGTTATTTTCTTGCGATAAATGCAATAAAACGTTTTCTCAGTCACATGATTTAAAACAACATAAAAACATTCATTTAGGTCTAAAGTTATTTTCTTGCGATGAATGCAATAAAACGTTTTCTCAGTCACATCATTTAAAACAACATAAAAACATTCATTTAGGTCTAAAGTTATTTTCTTGCGATGAATGCAATAAAACGTTTTCTCAGTCACATCATTTAAAACGACATAAAAACATTCATTTAGGCCTAAAGTTATTTTCTTGCGATGAATGCAATAAAACGTTTTCTCAGTCACATCATTTAAAACAACATAAAAACATTCATTTAGGCCTAAAGTTATTTTTTTGCGATGAATGCAATAAAACGTTTTCTCAGTCACATCATTTAAAACAACATAAAAACATTCATTTAGGTCTAAAGTTATTTTCTTGCGATGAATGCAATAAAACGTTTTCTCAGTCACATCATTTAAAACAACATAAAAACATTCATTTAGGTCTAAAGTTATTTTCTTGCGATGAATGCAATAAAACGTTTTCTCAGTCACATCATTTAAAACGACATAAAAACATTCATTTAGGTCTAAAGTTATTTTCTTGCGATGAATGCAATAAAACGTTTTCTCAGTCACATCATTTAAAACAACATAAAAACTTTCATTTAGGCCTAAAGTTATTTTCTTGCGATGAATGCAATAAAACGTTTTCTCAGTCACATCATTTAAAACAACATAAAAACATTCATTTAGGTCTAAAGTTATTTTCTTGCGATGAATGCAATAAAACGTTTTCTCAGTCACATCATTTAAAACAACATAAAAACATTCATTTAGGTCTAAAGTTATTTTCTTGCGATGAATGCAATAAAACGTTTTCTCAGTCACATCATTTAAAACAACATAAAAACATTCATTTAGGTCTAAAGTTATTTTCTTGCGATGAATGCAATAAAACGTTTTCTCAGTCAAATGATTTAAAACAACATAAAAACAGAGCTAGGTTTCTGTGTCTTGTTCATGGTTTTGTATTTGTTGCATTCAGAGCGTTTATGTCCATATTGATTGCAGGAATAACATCTCGGACCCTTGTAGAACTTCTTGTTTACAGAGTTGTTATGAAACTTCTTGTTGACAGCAAAAGCCATTGTTTTGTTGTCTGAATTTCTAACATCTTGCAATAGTTTTGCTTTAACGCCGTCTGCAGTTATTTTTGTGCCTGAGCTTTCGATCGCAATAATCATTGGTTGATATGATTCGGGCAGACCGGAGAGCAGCAATGTCCCGAGCCACTCGTCGTCCACTTTAAAGCCAATGTTGCGCAGCTTGTGAGCAGTTGACATAATTTTGCTCACATACTCTTCTATACTTTGACATCCACTTAACGATGTGTTACATAAATCACGTAGCAGACCAACTCGGCGTGTAAGTCCTGAGTCGTCGAACACTGCAGCCAATTTGTCCCAAACTCCTTTGGCCGTGTTTTCCTCTTGGATATGAACGTAATTGATCGGATCAACCAGAAGAATTAACTTTGTTTTCGCTATTGTATCACGTTTTGAATCTGCGGGTGACGCCGGGTTAACCTCAATACAATCCCATAATTCTTCGTGTTGTAGGTATGTTTTCACTGCGAATTGCCAAGTCGAATAGTTTTCACGGCCGGTTAACTTCTCGATTAATGCTAGTGAATTATTCGATGCCATTTTTATTCGTTGAGAACACTTTATACACAAAGAAGAACAGAAACAGTTTCAACAGCCACGTTTTTTTTTTTAAGGTTATGTTCACCACACTAAAGTCTTTATCCACTTTTCCGAAAAACACACACTAAACGTCTCTAGGTTTATCTGGGCCCATAACCTGTTATATTTAGCAGAGATAAACTATTAATTTATATTAATCAGGTTTATTATATTTAATTAGATGTACACATGTGTTATGATGTCACAGAGTATAGAATTACATAGTAGGACGGTATTACAGAGTATAGTATTAACTACAGTATTACCGAGTGTAGAAAGAAAGATACAATAGTGTCAATACCGAGAGGGCGCTAAATTTAAATCCAACATTATTAACATCAACTTCAATCAACAATTGAAAAATCGACCACCAAAAAATGAGGACAGTAGCCTATTTGCATAGTAAAGTATACAGTTTAGATATTATAAATATGATAAACAAGGTTGCAGTAAAGCCAAAAAAAAAATATTTATTTTTAAATAGTCATATATCCGTTATTTTTTGAATATTTTGTTAAGTAAAAAGGCCAATATATAATAATTAATACCAATATTTAAAAAATATAATTAAAAAATCGACCACGGAAAAATTACTTTGTAATCCAAATCATGCAGTATTCTTTTAACTGCTGTCACCTATTGATTGTTAGTCTTAATGAGAACTATACATCAGGGATGGCGATCTGAGATCGATTAATCGAAGAATCAGTTTTTTTAATACAAAAAATCGATTCTTTTAATTGATTTTAAAGAATAGTTCGATCTCAAACTCTCGAAAATCGAGATTCGATTTTTTTTATGTAAGAAAGCAACTATACAATTATTTACATTATTTATTATAAGCTTAGACATGAAATATTTGGAATTATAATTATTTTATTCTATAATAAATAACGTACATGGTTTTATTGATTAATCAAAAATCACTCTTCACTTATTCTTTAATTATAAGAAAGTCTGTTATTTTTTTTACAAATTTAATACGATAAAATACCGTTTTTTTTTTTTTTTTTGTTATTGTCTATTTTTTATATAAAAACTCAAAAAGAATCGAAAAATCGAATTTTGAGAAAACGATCTTCTAGACTTCGATTTTTTCCTGTATCGATTCTTTACACTTCGATTCGAATCGATTAAAATATCGAACTTGTTTAAGAAGTATTGCCATCCCTACTATACAGACTGTTTGACTATTCAATCATTGATAATAGCACACTGCTATCGAGGTTATAAGCAATAAGCAAAAGAAAGGTTTTTTTAAAGATCTTGAATATTTAAGAAATATTAAATACTATTCTGAACTGTAGTCGACAAAATCAAGATCATTTATTTCTATATTATCAAGGTATTTATAGTCTATACTTCTTATTAAGGATATATTATTCGAGATAGCTACATCTTTTGGTTTGAATCTTACTAAAGAACTACTGCATTTTTGTATGTTTTCACACAAAACATGTACAAATCTTACGCATTATATATTATACCATTTTTTATTTACAAATAGACAACATTAGTGGTTTAATTTAAATTTTCAAATTTGAGGTTAGAAATAATATGACACTGTTCTGTATATAAGTAAAAATGGCGTCATATTTCGCATTCATTGGACAACTTTAAGCATACATTCTGTCTATTTTTTAATAAAAAATTGTATAAGGTATATTACGTGTGATTTGTACATGTTTTCACTATAATAAAGCATCATGAAATATACGAAAGTACAATAGTTTTTTTTATAAGATTCAAAACAAAAGGTGTAGCTATATCGAATAATTCTCTTATTAAAATATTTTTTACTTTACATTACTTATCAAATTGTTTAAAAGATATGTTTGTTAATATTGCCATTATTTAAAAAGTAAAAAAAAACATCTTTTATAGACACTAAAATACTAAACGCTAAAACTAACAGAAAATCTAACTTTAAACCAATGTACAATGTACAATGGAAGAAAACAACAATATAACAAAAATTCCTTTCTCTTAGGCGGAGAAGGTTCTATATGACAATGAAATATTTAAATAATTGAATGTGATGTAAACAGTGTTAAATTAAATATTCAATGTTCAATTGAAACTTTATAAAATGCGTAACAATGGTTTTGCTTCTGCCAATGCAATACTGAACAAAAATTCTTTGTCTTGGTTCAGCTTACATCTAAAGAAAGCAAAGCACACTTATCTTAACAAGTAATGAAATTGTGATTTTAAGATAGTTTATTTAAACACGAAAGTAGTCTAAAATTAATTTCTTCATATCACCTTCTTTATATTTATAAAATAAAGATAATTTTCGTTTTCAGGTGAATCAACTAAACTTCAGAGTCACACAGCTTCTTATAACCTGTTGCCATGTCCATAACGAATCTTCCGACGCATTGCGTCGAGCACTTAATACAGTTTCTATCAAAGAGAGATGTTTACATGTTTAGCGAAGCTTTCCCACAGCACCGGGAGGCTACCGATTTATACTGGAAGAAACTACGTGTGGTAAAATATGAAGAAATGGCCTTTGAAGATATTGAATCGTTGCAACGTAATATTAACCTTTGCACAAATTTACAAGAAATTACAATGACTAGTTTTGCTAGAAAGAATAGGGAAGAAGCTCTTTTTTTAACGGATTTGTCATTTTTAACCGCTGTTGCTGAAATATGTTGCTCATTAAAATATTTCGAAGTTGACCACGGAAATGATGATATCTTAGGTAAATTGTTTTCAAAGAACCAACAGCTAGAAGACGTTACGTTAAAAACATACATAACAGGGAGTTGTATTCGACATTTGTCCAGAAATTTGTCCAGTTTAAATTTGAAATACGAAATAAATGGTGACATATTGTTACAATGCCTCCAAGGTTGGAATCTGGAAACGCTGACAATTCCACATTTTAGTAAGATACAGAACTTCTTTGTTCTTTTAGTAGCAGCTGCACCAAAATTACAACATTTAACAACTAATTGTGATTACACTGATGTAAGAAACCTTGAATCATTACAAAGTCTTAAAGAATTAATCTCGCTCAGACTTTTGGGTTTACGGAATAATCATAATTTAGAACTAAATAATATATTTGTGAATTGTGTCAATCTGGAACTACTGGAAATAAGAGGGTATCAGTTACATCTTATCCAAGCTGTATTTGAGTCAATTGCAGCGCTACCGAAACTAAAAGAAATTTTACTTCATTGCTCTGACGACGGACATATATCAGATTACAAAAGTGTAATGCGTTGGCTATCAAGAAGTCAAAGTTTAACATCGTTAAATTTGTATTTCTGTAGATTCTTTACCAACGAAGAAATCCTTACGTTGATCAACGGTTCTTACATTCTAACGGTAAGTTATAGGGCAGATAGGGCTTGTGTCCTCATTTTTTAGTGTTCGATTTTCAATTATTAATTCAACTTGATTTTAATAAATGTGTATTGGCGTTTTCATTTTATTAAATATCTAAATAAAAATTTAAATATTTGGTTTAGCGCTAGAAATGGTCGGCCATATTTTTATGACGTGAAATGCATTTATACGTCAGTTATTTGTTGAGTAGGTCAGTGCTCGAGTAATGTTTTGTAGCTGTTGGTAGTCGAAATAATCAAGTCAAGTCATAGAATAATAAGTTTTTATTTTATTTAACCCTGTTAAGGCAGACATAAAATTGGAATTTTATTGTTCCTTGAAATAGCTGTAAAGAGATTTATGAGTTGCAAGGTTGGCAGCGATTGTGATGTCACATGCATTTGAAATGTGTACAACGTTGAATCCCTTTAATAATTAAAGAGACAAAATGACTTTTTTAATTGTTAATATTTCCTAATATATAAGGAGTTAATAACAAATAATTGAACATTTGAGGTTCTAGTAACACACTTTATCAATATATTGTACACTTTTATAGAAATTAAGACATAGGACATAAGTCCGTCATTGATTGAACTTGATGTTAATAAATGTGTCTTGGCGTGTCTATTTTATTAAATATCTAAATGTTGATGGAGATATAGCAATTAAAAATTTGAATTGTAGTTTTAGCGCTACAGATATCGGCCATATTTATGACGTAACATGTAGTGGGATAGGTCAGTTATTTGTCGATTAGGCCAGTGCTATGGTAATGTTTTGAAGTTGTTGGTAGTCGTGTGTATCTAGTACGTATGCGTTAGTTAGCAAAAAATTATAGGTTTTTATTTTATTTACCATTTTATAGCAGACATAATATTGAGCATGACATAACAGTTGAAATTTTCAATATGGTTAATTCAAAATCTGTCAAAATAACTCGAGAGATTTATGAGTTTTAAGGTTGGTAACCTGTAATCTTATCACAGTTTTGTCATGAATATACTATCTCTTTTACACTATGTTGTATAAAAGAGATAGCAACATAGCGGACGTGAGGTCACATGTCTTGGAATGTGTACAACGTTGAATCCCTTTAATAATTAAAGAAACAAAATGACTTTTTTAATTGGTAATATCTCCTAACATATAATGAGTAATTAACAAATAATAGTATAGTTTTATAGAAATTAAGACATAGGACACAAGCCATTAAATCGATTTGCAATTTCTACAAACATAACTCCTATTTTGTTTACAGAATTTAGTATTACCTGTTCGCCGCGAATTATTATCAGTGCTAATAGCGGATATAGAAGAACTGTTGGAAACACAGGAAAGCAGAAGAAATGGTTTGAATTTGACTTTCAATAATCATTTATTTTCTCCAAAGATGCGTACTGTTGCTTCGAGCAGTCTGAGTTGAGTATGAGTGAGATGGCATCTACGTATATCACTTAAAAGGAAAAGAGAAAGAATTTTATATATCGATACTGGAGTTTTACTTTATGGCGTGAGTTTAATAAATATGACGAACTCATGAATTTGTAAGCATCTTTTTCTACCACATTCCACGATTTATGTTAAAATATGTAGTTGCTTCTTATGTTCCTAGGTTCAATTCTCGCTAAGAAGAAATTAATAAATTTTTAAGCGCATCCAATTTGTTTAAAAAATTGTTACATTAATTGGACCTATTGTATTAAGAACCCTAGAATAAGCATTTCCTTTTAGTATTAAGACCATAGTATAAGGCCCTATTGTAATTAAGTAATAAAACTAAAGTAAATAAGAATATCGGTTGTTTAGATTTGAAACGAACCTATTAGAAACTACCAGAGTAAGTGAGATACAAATTCAATGTGATCGACCACCCTAATATCCCAGTAAACATTTTGGAGTCAATTCTATTTCATATCTATTCCTTTTTATGGGTTTTTTGTCATGAACGCGAATGTTTTCTATTCAGTCGTTCACATGGAATGTCTTTTTATGAGCTACAGATGGAACAACGACTACACACTGTTGAATCAAAGTGAATCCGGTTTATAAATTATGGCCTGTCATGCAGGTACTTTATGTATACTTTCCAATATAATATTCTATTAAAATTAATATATTTACAGCATTATTTGTGATCAATTAGGTTGTGAACTCATTGTTTGGGGTCGATTTTGTAATTGATTATTGAAATAGATGTTAATGAATACGTTATAAATTGATGGAAATATAGCTGCTTGAAATTTGTACTGGAGTATTGCCGCTAAATCTATAGAGTCAGTTCTGACGTCACAGAGAAAACAACACAGTGGCTCAATTATAAACATGTCTGTGGTAATGGTTGCTGGTAGTACGCATGCGTTAGCTTTAAAAAGACTAATAAATAATTACTTTTGTTCTTCTAATTCATCAGTCGTTAATATATTAAAACTTTATGAGTTGATTGAAATGTATATAAATGTATGTAATATTATTTACAGCTATTTCAAGGAACAATAAAATATCAATATTATGTCTACCTTAGCAGGGTTAAATAAAATAAAATCTTATTATTCTTTAATTTGACTAGATTATTCGATTACCAACAGCTACAAAACATTACCACAGCACTGACCTACTCAATAAATAACTGACGTTAAAATGCATTTCACGTCATACAAATATGGCTGACCATTTTTAGCGCTAAAACTACAATTCAAAGTTTTAATTGCTATATCTCCGTCAACATTTAGATATTTAATAAAATAGATACACCAATACACATTTATTAACATCAATTTCAATGAACAATTGAAAAATAAACCACTAAGAAATGAGGACACAAACCCAAATATTCATATTATGAATATGAGAAAATAAGAATATGTTTAGGGTATTAGGATGTATAACTGGATTAGGAATTAATAAAATATTTTTTAAAACGTTTTTCTAAAAAAATGTTGTCCATAAAATATCTAACCCTACGCCATCAGCACATCCCTTAGCCCTTTAATTGAGTTATTAAACATTTTATCATTCAACGTTATACATTTATTTTAAAAAACGCGCTAAAATATTTGTACATCAAGTGTCCCTGATCTATTGACAACTGACCACTTTGGCCACGACGCCTGGTGGTCAAAAGAAGTACTAGTTCTGGTGTGCACTTGATACACAATTTTGATTGGTTTAGTATAAATTTTTTAACCGTACGGAAAAAATGCAAGTTAGATAAATTGTAGAGAATTTAAATGCGCATCTAGCCGTACTATTTTAAAAATTTAAAAAAAATATTTTACCATAGTTTTTGTGTTTTTCTGTTTTTGACCTCACGTTTTTTGACCATAACTAGGCGACAAAATCAAAAAGTCCACGTTGTTTGTTTTACAAGTTGTAAAACTTATTGTTTTAAACATATTTATACATTAGAAAAAAAAAACACTTTTCATATAATTTTATGAAAAAACGTGGACCAACAAAAATTAATTTTCAACATTTACGAAACGTTTTTTCACGTTTTTTTCATAAAATTATATGAAAAGTGTTTTTTAAAACATTTAAAACAGATTTAAATAGTGTTATTGTGAGACTCTACATTAGCGTAAAGTTTTGTACACCCGATAAAGCCATTTTCAGTGTTTTAGTTTATTTAAATTTATAATTTTATCTGACGGAGTTTCACAAATGCATAAGTCTAACATTTGGTCCACAGAAGCGGATATTTTCAAATGAAATTAATTAAATTTTAACTAATTTTTGAATGCGATTATACTATAAAGCTATTAGAAAATAATCAAATCTTAATATATAAAAGAAAGACGGGTTTGTTGCAACACTTATAACTCGAGATCTGCTGAACCAATATTCATGGTTATTTATTCGTTGGATTTGTCTCCGCCCCGAATAGCATAATACATCTTAAAAACAATGAAAACTTTGCTCTTGACCGAAGATATGTGTTACATTAAATCCTGTTTGTATTGTTGCCTACTAATCAGGCGTTGAATGGATATTACAAAAATTTAAAATTATGAACTGCTTGCGGCAGTTTGTTAGTTAGGTTAGGAATGCCAGGGCCAGATCGCGGAATGAATGACGCATTTAATAGAGAATTGGAACGTGAACGTTTTGAATAGTTGAATATGATCCACATGAACTAATCCAATCAGTCCAAATGAATGTACCTCTGTTGAATCCTAAGCAGAGGGAAGTCTATGATACACTGATTAATGCAATTGATGATGGAAATGGCGGCTTATTTTTTTTAGATGCCCCCGGTGGAACTGGGAAGACATTCCTCATGTCATTGATTTTGGCCACTGTACGTGCGAGATCCGAAATTGCGGTAGCAATTGCTTCTTCTGGAATAGCGGCCACATTGTTAGACGGATGCCGTACGGCTCACTCAGCGTTAAAATTGCCATTAAACCTTCAAACAACTGAACAACCGACATGTAACATTTCGAAACACTCCGCAATGGCCAAAGTTTTAGTAGCATCAAAAATCATCATATGGGACGAATGCACAATGGCGCATTGGAAGCACTAGACCGAACATTAAAAGATCTGCGCAATGACTCGAGATGTTTTGGTGGTGCAATGATTTTATTATCTGGCGATTTCCGACAAACACTACCAGTCATTCCAAGATCTACTGCTGCCGACGAAATAAACGCTTGCCTCAAAGCATCAAATCTGTGGCGATATGTAAAGAAACTTCAACTGTCTGTAAATATGAGAGTTGCATTGTTGAACGATCTATCTGCTGATGATTTCTCGAAGCAATTGCTGACTATCGGTAATGGCCGTGTTCCTGTTGACAAATCGAGCGGTTTGATTTCATTTCCTCCAAATGTTTGCAATTTTGTATCATCAAAAGACGAGCTTATCAACAAAGTATTCCCGGATATCATTGCTAACCACAAAAATACTAAATGGTTAAGTGAGCGAACAATTTTGGCCGCTAAAAATAAAGATGTAGATGACCTCAATTTTATAATTCCAAATCAAATCGTAGGTACTCTGTATTCATTCAAATCTATCGACTGTGTAACAAACGAAGAAGAAGCCACTAATTATCCAAGTGAATTTTTAAACTCCTTGGATGTGCCTGGTTTACCACCGCACAATTAAAAACTTAAGGTTGGCTCGGTAGTCATCATGCTTAGAAATTTAAACCAACCAAAACTGTGCAATGGAACGCGTTTGGTGATAAAAAAACTGATGAGCAATGTGATTCACGCGTCGATACTTAAAGGAAAATTTAAAGATGAGGAAGTTCTTATTCCAAGGATTCCGATGATCCCAACGGATATGCCATTTGAGTTTAAACGAATTCAATTCCCGATTCGTCTTGCCTTCGCCATGACGATCAACAAATCACAGTGCCAATCCTTGACTATTTGTGGCCTCAATCTAGAAAATGCATGTTTTTCTCATGGTCAATTGTACGTGGCATGCTCACGTGTCGGCAAACCATCCGCTTTATTTGTTCTTGCGCCTGACCAAAAAACAAAGAATGTCGTTTACCACAAGGTGCTTGAATGAAAATCCCATTAATGAATTAATCCGAGTGTATTTCAATCTGCACAACATAGTTTTCAATCATTTTTTTCTGACATGAGTTTGAATTACTTAATTATTACTATTTTTTTAATTTTTATTCTCATTCTGTATGTTTTTATCATCATTCATCATAATAAAATAATTTTATGTTTCTATCTATATTAATAAATATTATTTTGTATCATTGTATTACGTTCATCAAAGCCTAAATTAGTTCAGCTAAAAGGTAACACGACATTCATTGACTGTTAGGCGGTACGAAGTTCGCCGGGTCAGCTAGTTAAATATATAAAAATAAATTAGACCTGTCTTAATTTCTATAAAACTGTGGAATATATTAATAAAGTGGGTTACTAGAACCTCAAATGACCAATTATTTGTTAATACCTCGCTATATGTTAGGAGATATTAACAATTAAAATAGTATTTTTTATAATTTTAAATTATATGTTATAGAAAATTTCAATTTCAAAAAATACATTGGGCTTTATTAAATATTTATATATGACCGACATCTGCAGCGGTAAAACTACAATTCAAATATTTAATTGCTATCAATATTTAGATATAAAAACGCTAATATATAATATACCTTAAAAAAATTAGTACACAAGCTCATTTAAAGTAAACTACTCTTTTTTACGAGCTTTTGATTGAAATAAATTTTAATAAATGTATATTGACGTTTTTATTTTATTAAATATCTAAATGTTGACGGTGATATAGCTGTATAGAATTGGAATTTCAGTTTTGCCGTTTGTTTTACAAGAAATAAATAAACGAGATTATTGTTTCTTGTTGTCAAGCTTCGTTTTATAATACTTCATGGGATACAGAACTCAGCCCTTATGCGACTCTGTTGTTTAAAAGTGATGGTATTTTTATAACGTTGGAACTCTTTAACAATAAAAGTAAAAATTTACCATTTTATTTGTTAATATCTCCTAAAATATAAGGAGTTGTTAAAAAACAATTGAACATTTGAGGTCTTGGTAGTCAACTTTATCAATATGTATAGTAATATTTATAGAAATTAACCATAGATGAAAGAAAATTGAACTAAGTGTCATCATAATACCAGTCATTTCTCTGCTCTAAACGCTGATTGCCTGAGTAGAATCTATCAATATTAATATTTTCCAGATACATTTCTGTTAAAAACCATTGTGTGACACTATTATCTTACATGTTTAGACAAGTCAAGATTTGCTAGTAATGAATTCGGCATCGTACAAACGAGTGCAATACACTTGCGTCTTACACAATCAATATTTTAGTATTTTTAATTCCATTAATAATTATCCGATAATGATACCGTTATATGAAATTGATTATTATATATGTTACAATACTTTAAATGGTTTGACATTACATTCTCTAAGTATAAATTGAAATTGTGGTTTACTTTATTATAGCTATCACACCTCTGGTTCTAACACCTTTTAGATAATTAAATTAACTAAAAGATAAAATTCGTCAAACATATATACGTAATTTCATAAATTATACTAAACGATTTGCATAGCTGTCATATACTTTTAAAAACATTTTATATAAACATAATTTTGGAACATTTTTTAAATGATTAAATTGGATAGATTCGTAGATTTCAAATTCTATAAATTATACTATTATTCTGCTAGTTATTTCTTTGGTGTCAGAGACATTTGCAAACAGAAATTGTGAAACCAGATGTTTCAACAAGACCGGTCATTTTAAATCAATAGAAGAACGTAATATTTTCGTAAAAAGTGATAATATTTTTATGTTAATCTGAAAAAAATGTCATCGAAATATGAAATACTGCTCTTGTTGAAAGACTCTATTGTATTATTTGCTACTACAAGCAAATAAAAAATATGTTAAATATAATTGCTAGTTACGCTTTGGACAATTAATGCAATTCAAAAAAGCAATTACGCCTGAAACCTATGCTACTTCTATTACAATGACATATATTACCAATGGCAATTTAATTTTTGATTGAAATAAATATTAATATATGTATAATGGCGTTTTTATTTTTTTAAATCAAATGCCCATTTGAGCGGAAAATTCAAAATCGAAATAAATGTTATACAAAATATAACAATTTATTGGTGAAAGAACCAAATCACGCATGCGTCAACGCAGGTAAATTTACAGCGTTGCAAAATTTATTATTCCTTTTTCAAAATATTTAATTTGTATTTAAATTAAATTAATATAAATTTGATATTAATTACAGGTAATTTTTAATTTATTAAAAAATCATTTTAACAAGCAAAAAGCAGTTTAATAGGGAATTGCAAAATTCATTTTCAAAGGTACAGACCCAATATTTGCTCGTCCCTCATGTACTTCATATTTTGCATTTCGTATTACCAAGAGATAAACTTTTTGCATTGACGGTACGTCCTGTACCTCCTTAATACATTTAAAAGTCTTTTCAGTAAAAATTCTTAAAAAATTGCTTTTTTTTGGGCCTAATCACTGTATATAATCCCTTAATACTTGGTTAGTAACTTATATATAGTACAACTTTATAGAACTCAAGTCTACGAAACTATATAATTGAAATAATGATAAAAGCTATGACCAAAATCTATCTAAGTATATATTCCCTTGCTCCTCTAGTTACCTACTTTCTTAGATAATTCTTAATTTACTTTCCTACAAAATAATTGCACTAAAACTATTGTATAAATGGCGGTACAATGAAATTCAAGTATACATACTTCAAGCCGATTTGATTCGGTTTGATTCGTAATAACTACCCTTAATGGTTTAAAAACTTAAATGTAAAGTAATGGTCATATGTCTTCTTTTAGTTTTCCTCTGCTTCTTCGCGGAAGAGGTAGGTTGACCAGTATACGAGATTAAATAGTGCGAAGACCAGTGGAAAAGTGATTCTCGAGATGACGTCTATTCTCTTGGATCTGGTTGGGAATTTACTCAACCAGGTTCTGCAGCAATTTGGACGCGGTTGTTGCATATGGATTTCACATTGTCGAACTTTGTCCATCGACATCGGATCCCCATGGCGGACTAGAGGCTTCTGGAACAATTAATAAAATATCAACACTATTTATCAACATAAATAGGAAAATTAAAGGCACAAAATTGATTTAAAAAGAAATAAAGCAGGATAGGATAAATTTAAATTAAATAACAAAGTTAGCTCTTACACTGGAGAACAATTAGCAATATTAAAAGCATTGGAAATTAATGAAAATATCAACAATAATAAAATTATAAAAATAACGGATTCTTTAAGTGTTTTAAAAAATTTAAATTCTAATGATAACAAATCAAATAATGATATTTTGACATGCAAAATTAAGGAGCTGTATTACAATATAATAAATAAGAATAATACCATAAAATTTATGTGGATACCAGGACATTGTGAAATAAGAGGAAACGAAATTACGGATAAATTGGCAAAGGAATCAATAAATTTGGAAATTGAGATGAAAGTGAAATTACCTTCATATGAAATATTTAATATAATCAAAAAATGATACTTAAATTTGAGAAACCAAGATTTCATTAACAAAAGTCAGTAAAAGGAAGAGATTATTATATGTTACATCCAAATTTAAGTAAGAAAAGTTGGTTTAGAAATGAGTCCCGCAAAATTATATCAACTAGAATCGGAATCAAAAGTAATCATTGTAAAACTCCAGCTCACCTGTACAAAATTAATATTAAATCTGACGATAGATGTCAATGTGGTGAAGAAGGAACTTTGGATCATATTATATTTGAATGCATAAATTATAGTTTAGAAAGATCAAAATTGAATAGTGAAATATTAGATGTGATTAAAACTTTTCCTGTTAATACTAAATATTTGTTAAGTGATTCAAAATTAATTAGTGAATTATTGAAATATTTAGAAATTTGTAAAATTGAGTTATAAAAAATGTATAAAAAATATTTGATGGTGGCTATGACGAAAGAAAGTCAAGGCAAAGAAGTAAATAAATATAAAAAAAAAAAATACCTACCTATGATGTAAATTTATTGTTATAAAAATACAAAATAGTAATAATAATAATATTTCATTGCATTTCATTTTAAAAATATAAGCAACGGGGGAGGAGGGAATTTCAAGCAAACATTCAAAATGACTAGTTTTACAACCGATTTGCAAGAAAAAACAAAAAATCGGTTGTAAAACCTGACAAAATCTGTCAAAACTGTTGCAAATCCAGACATCTCAAAACTTGAAAGTGAAATATAACATTGCCAACTAATCAAATGTATAAACAGACCTTTTAAGTAAAATACGATGATTTTTAAAAATTAAAAAGAAAAAAGCGAAAGTCCTTACATATATAGTTTGAAACTTATGAGTTTTTGACATTTTCCCAAATATTACTTGACATCGAGATGCCGAGTTTTGCAAGTGACCTACTTCCCTACAAACAATTTGTCGTATCTTAGTAATCTCGTATCTGAGAGCGGTGAGACAGTAGTCAGACAGTGTTCGGAAGGGCATATTATCTCTTACCAATACATAGACCATGCATATGTATTATAATACACACAAACAAATAATAAAAGGGGTGTTGTCTGTTTATACGATTTCAAGAATATTAGTTTCGTGTTAGCCGAACATTTACGAAGATTAAGTATATTCAAGATGGCTGCAACTTATTTTTGATGTGAAGAGCTCTGTCCGCATGTAAAGGCATATGCATATAAGTCGTTATTGCTCGTGTTCTACTCGTGTACGATCGTTTGGGGGTGTGGTTATGTTGAAATCTTAGTAGTACTGGGTAGTACCACGACTTGCACCTCGGCAAACCTCGTTTGAAAAGTATTAGGAAGGGCATCAGAGGGGGTACGGAGCGTTCCGGCCGGTTCAGACATGCTGCCCAAAGCTTCATGTAATGTCACACTAATGTCTAGTAGGATTCCAATCACCATTCAGAGTGATACGATTCGCATCTAATTGGATTCCCATCAAAATTGTTTGTAGGGCCATGTGTAAAAATACGATCCTTCAATAATTACCATAGCAAAAGTAGCGTTGCTGTCCGTGTCCATGAGATCAGAGGCTGCGTCCAGGCTGGCTGCGTGCTCCATTTCACGGCGCTTCTTCTTCATGTTCTCCCTGTGCATATCCGACCTGGAGGCGTAGTTGACCAGCGCAAACTCCAGGAGGGCACCAAAAACAAATGTCAAACACACTCCTGTCCAGACGTCGATAGCTTTTGTGTAGGAAACGGGAGGCAGAGAGGCGTTTATTCCAGATGTTTGGGTCGCCATTGTTAGAAGAGTTGTCACTCCTGAGTAATAAAACAAAAACATTATTATCTACTTTCAGTCTTATTTCGAAATAGGGTAGACCGTTCTATAACGTACTTAAGATGTATTGAATGCAAGTTTTATACAATGTTAATCTCCTGTAAAACAAACATATAGAAAAATTGAAACTCAAAACCATAAGAAATATCTTGAGTAGTTATCCAATATTCAAACCAAAACCATAACAAATATCTCGAGTAGTTATCCAATATTCAAATCAAAACTATAAAAAATATCTTCAGTTCTCCAATATTTAAACCAAAATTTCTAGAGTTCTATTTACTTGGTGCATTGCTTGTAGATGACATGACGATAAGTAAACAATTTCACAAAAATTATTATTATCTAGTTTCAATTTTATTTCGAAATATGGTTGTCCTCTCTATAACGAACTTAAGATATAATGAATGCAAGTTTTATACAATGCCAATCTCCTGTAAAACGAACTTATAAAAAAGTTGAATCTCAAAGCCATAAGATATATCTAGAGTCGTTATCCAATATTCAAACCAAAACTTCTAGAGTTCTATTTACTTGCTGCATTACTAGTAGGTGGCAGGACGAAAGGTAAAACAATTTCATACAAATTAAATAATAAGTTTTGGTATAATGAAATAAATAATGAATAATGTTACCTAAGGACACGCGGGCAGGAACGGCTCCTTGATCCAACCAGAAGGACACCCAGGACACGATTACCAGCATGCAACACGGAATGTAGATTTGTATGAGGTAGTATGAAAATTCTCTCTTGAACAGTAGGTCCACCTTCAGGCAGCTGTACTCTCCTGGAATAGTAGAATTGTGTTTTTATAAGTTAATATTAGTTTTCGTATTTATTCGATATAACTACATATTTTGTTTTGAAACTTGTAAAAAGACTACTACATTTTCGTATGTTTTATGATGATATTGATATAACTAAAAGATGTACAAATCACTATCTAATATTCGTTATACCAGTTTTAATTAATATATAGACAATATTAATGCTTAAAGTTGACTAATAAATGTGAAATATGACACCATTTTCACATATATATGGACAATGTCATATTATTTCTAACCTTAAATTTGGAATTTCAACTTTAACCATAAATACTGTCTTTTTCTAAATAATAAGTGGTATAATATATAATACGTAGCGATTTCTACATGTTTTGAGTATACCACAATCGCCATAAAATATAAGAAAATGCACTATTTTATTTGAACGTCCGAAGTCATTCGTAAGAATTCGAAGGAACCCGACGTCCACCGAATGATGGAATTGTAGTTGATAGATCAGTTATCTGGTTATTATATTCAGTTTTTTGTTATTCTTTATTCTATTGTTATTTATGTTGTTTTAATAAAGTTCTAAATTTAAATTTTCACCATGTGTGACGTCACAGCAATAATAAGGTATGTCTGTGTGTGTGTCCTGTGACTTACCTGTGATAGTTTTACTGTTACAATAATCAGTAAGGAATTTCTCCAACGTAAATCTCGGCAAATGTAAATTCTTCACAACTTGAACAGGATCGCCTTCCTTCCAAAGAAACACCAAGTCGTTTGTTGTCCATCCATCTAAAATAATTTGGTTCACGATAGAAAAGCATGTGTCGTCTTCATTTAAGGATAGGAATGAAATAAATAGTACTTACAACTGGCCATTCGCAAAGAGCAAACCTGACGATCCAACGGAAAGAGTTTCAGGTTCATCGGACAGGCCAATGTCAGTGATATACGAATACTGTAAAGTACGGAACCATACGGAAATATCCGAATGTAAACGTTCGGTACAATGATGTTGTGGAAATGTCCTTCCTTCTCGTTGGAGAAGAACAGATCGGGCATCCACACTCTGCTGGACTCCGTCAGGGTTAAGTACTTGAGACGACCTGGGAATATGCAGGAACATTATTTTAAGGAATTCAGCATCGATTGATTCATTGACATGTTGGGGGGCTGGGGAAACATCTAGAGTCATGTTCTGTCTAATTGTGACACGATATAAGTAGATGTTTGTTATTGGGAGTATTTCCACTGTAGTGGAATTTCCAAACCTATAAACAATACACTGTAACTATTGCCAAGAACTTTTAATCGAACAGCTAGCATAAATCTGTAAATCTGGACACACTACCTTTAATTTAATATAACCCTTTGTTGCTAAACATTTTGACAATTAAACAAACAAAGTCTTAATAACCCGGTCAAAATAAACATTTGAATTAGCTATATTTCGCATAGAGCTAAAAAAGTTGGTGCAGACTTCTGGTACACTATTACAAATAAAATAGTTAAAGTCATCCCCGATCGCTCATCTGCAAAAACAGTTATTCAAGATTAAAGGTCAACAAAAATGGTTTTTCTAATTTTTCCGGTAAACGGTAGGTTTTATCATAAAAATAGATCAGACCAAAGTTGTAGATCATAAAATTATCTATAATAATTGTTCTTATACTTTTTTTTCTAGGAATCACCATTCCTGAGATATTATAATTCTAAAAGTTAAAGAAGTCGCATTCTACATAATAAGCACACATATCCGCACCACCTGTGAGGTAGTGTTTCGTTTGTTTTTGAATCTAATTTGTAGAAATGTCAATAGTATGCGATAAAAATTGACTATTACTGAATCAAGATAACACTGTTGTGGTGTTATCCTAGAGATCCTTGAGCACGTGAAAGTAAAATGATTTCATAATTCTTGTATTATGTGAATATCTTAACATGTGTTAAGTTTATTGGTGCTTTACATAAAATATTTTAACTTTTACTTTAAATAGTCAATTCAAATCACATTGCATAACTGTGTAATTTCGGAACACCTTGTATATTCTCACAAACGTATAATATGTATTTACAAGTCACACAAACCAATATTTTTACTCATATTAAACATCCGATGGCGTGTACACCATTAAGGCGGTTCAGCGTACATATTACTATTTTCTGTGAATTAGAATCGCAATATCTCAGGAATGGTGATTCTTAGAAAAAAAGTATAAGAACAATTTTTGTAGATAATTTCATGATCTACAACTTAATTCACATCTATTTTTATGATAAAACTTACCGTTTACCGTAAAAATTGGAAAAACCATTTTTATTGATATTTGACCTTGAATAACTTTTTATGCAGATGTGCAATCGGTGAGGACTTTTAGTATTTTATTTGTAATAGTGTCCTCAAGGTGTGTACCAACTTTCAGCTCTATGCGAAATATAGGTAATTTACCAATATTTTATTGTTTATTTTGACCGAATTATTATTTATAGATAGTAATTTACAAATAAAATCCTTGCTCCTTTCCTTGCCATATCTCTTAAATTTCTAATCTACTTTCTGCTGACACCTACTCTTAACGTGTTCTAATCTTTCCTTTCCTCCCTGCATATCCAGCATACTTTCTGTTCTTGCATTTCCTAATATCTACTTCTTGTCCATAACTTTCCATATCTTTTATTATATTTCGCATCAACTTTTCGTGTTGTTGCAATTCTATATCCCTTTCCTTTATCGTACTCTACCTCCTTGAGTCTTTCTAACTCTTCCATCGATATTCCTGTTCCTTCATAATACCTTCTCCTTTCTGATTAGTTCATCTTCTGCTTTTTTTATTTTTTCTTCCCACCTCATCGCTCATCAATGCTTTATCCTCAAGTTATTCCTCTTTACCTCTTCTATTTTCGGATATTCTGGAGTACATTTACTTTTACATTACTTTTTAACTTTAACTGATATTCATTTATATCCGGCTGAACACAAAATATTAAATTTATTTGGACTAAATGTGAAACTTTATGTAAAGTTACATTTTGTTATTTGTCAGAGTTTAACCAAGACCACCTAAATACAAGGCCAAACAATGAATTTATGACGTCACGGATTGTAGTCCGTATATACAACCAAAACGTATTCTATGTATCAATATCCATATAAGAAAATTATAATTTTAATTTAAAAAGTCTAATCGTTATGCATATAAAGATTTATTTACAAAGTGTAATAAAAAATTAATAATATTAAAGTTAAGATATATGATAACACACTATCCTTTTATGGTACATATATTATAATAACTATGGCAGCAATCTAATTTGTCTTCCCAGAGCAATTCTCTTATTTCCAATACTTTTATTGATTGATTGACTTGTCTATTGGTATTTTTTGTTTACATTGACCACATTTAAGTTTTTTTTAACACACCATGACAGGTAATAACTTTTACACTTGCTATTTCTGCGTCAGTAACATTAATTATTTGATTTTTAATTGGTGAATCAGCAATTAGTCTTGTATACCTGTTGTTTCTAAATTGTCTGAACATTCTAATTTTTGCAAAGGAACCATGATGGAATAGAATTTTCGTTCTAGTTATAAAGTTGTTTGCAGACGTATTTTTTCTTGACATTCAGGTAATTGCCGCATTGAAATATTATACTAAGCTCCAGCAAACTGTCTGTATTTTCCAAACCTGTCTTCAAGGGCTGTCATCAGTTTGAAACTTTCCTTGCAAGATATATTTAAATTTTAACTCATTGACACCGGTGCAAAATCTCCTGGTATACTATACATAAAGTATAAATGTATTTTGGTAATTCTACCAATAACCAGAAAGACCATTTTAAAAATCTTTAAATCCAAATTTTTTATTTCTCTTGCACTGGAATAAGTATTAGCACTTTGAATACTTTGAATTATAGCTGCATTTAAGTTTGGGTTTCTGAAGTTTCTGTAACTTCTGTAACTGCTGGCATTTTTGATAAAACGCTGTTAGGCCTTGTATCTAGGTGGTGTTGGTTCAACATATATTTATTACATTAGCATTACGTAATTGTAAATATGCTTGACATTCTGTACAAGTGTATTAGTTTAATATTAGACGCTTGTATATGAAATGAGGAGGAGAGGGTAAAGCGAATGCGATATCTGTATATTTACTGATATAAATGTAATACTGTCAGCAGTAGCAGCATTTCTACGATATTTACTTCACAGAGCAACTAGATATCAAATAATCAAAATTGTTGTTTCACAAAATACACATGTCACGATCATTAGCAATGATTAACGAAATCTGACATTATATATACCTAAAAAATATTATCTAAGAAAGTGTTATTAAAGTATTTATTTCTTATCATATCATAGAAATTGCTTTATTACTGTTGGTCTTTTTTATTTTAAATTACAAATTATTATTCAGATGTTACAAATTTTTTATATTGTAAAATACAGCTTTATAAATAAATAATATTTAATGTTCAATATTTGTAATTTTTTATATAATGGTTTAAGATAAAAGTATAGTTTGCTAATAATGGGCTTGTTAAGCATGACCTAATTTTCATAAAACTACTACACATTGCCTATTAGGACCACAAATGTCCAATTGTTTTTTATTACGTTCAGTATTATAGGAGATATTGACAATTAAAATAGTTATTTTGTTCCTTTTATCATTAAAGAGATACTATATAGTAAAAATGATCTAATCAAATATTTTCAAGTGTGAAAGAAACAGCTGCTACTTAATGAATGATGTTGGAGTAAAAAAGAATATTATTATGAAAAAAAGTTTATACAAAATCTGTGACAGGTAGGAAATCAATTTAACTAAAAGCAACTTTGCATACCTATTTTAAACTGTTTGCTCATACTACAGATATCAGATTTTATTTCATTTTGAAAAAGTTGATGCGAACTACATTTGATTTTTTGTGTTGTTGTCCCAACTTGTAAAACGTTAGAATGGGCTTGTGTCCTCATTTTTTAGTGGTCGATTTTTCAATTGTTGATTGAAATTGATGTTAATAAATGTGTATTGGCGTGTCTATTTTATTAAATATCTAAATATTGACGGAGATATAGCAATTAAAAATTTGAATTGTAGTTTTAGCGCTAGAAATGGTCGGCCATATTTGTATGACGTGAAATGCATTTTAACGTCAGTTATTTGTTGAGTAAGTCAGTGCTGTGGTAATGTTCTGTAGCTGTTGGTAGTCAAATAATCAAGTCAAGTCAAAGAATAATAAGTTTTTATTTTATTTAACCCTGCTAAGGCAGACATAATATTGGAATTTTAGTGTTCCTTGAAATAGCTGTAAATAGTATTTGATATTTTGATATATAAATACATATAGCAGAGATTTATGAGCTGGAAGGTTGGTAACCTTACACAAGGATTGTGATGTCACATGCATTTGGAATGTTTCCCAGCTTTACCAATACCCACTTTATCAATATATAGTACACTTTTATAGAAATTAAGACATAGGACACAAGTTCATTTGACACAAAATGTTTTATTTATTTGTGAAGACGTAAATGTTACAACAAATATATATTTTTGATGTAATCTTATAATAATAACAATAATATACAATTTTTTATGTAAGAAATAAACCTTAAGCAAATGTAACTGTTTCATAGTAGTATGTTTCTTGGATAAAAGTTAAAAATGTTCAGTAACCATGGAAACATTCTTTGATACACAACACATTTTCTTTGTAGTTTGACAGAAACAGACTTATCAAAGCTAAAGTTACTTGTTTCGTTGAAATTTGTTAATAATAATTTGATTATTATTATCAAATATTTATTACAGTGATTCGTCAATTTATAAATTTTAAATAGTAATTGTGCACTTGCTGTTTAACTTGTCATTTTATGTGTATATTAAATATATATTTTTTATACTGCGGTTTATTGTATGTACATAGTATTATTTGTAGTAAGTACATTTGATTTGTTTAATCTTAGAAAAGAAATTACTGGTTAATTATGTATGTAAAGTTGAATATGTATTATTACTAGTAGCTAATTAATACATTTTGAAAGTGTAATAGTCTTTATATAAAACCATGGTAATTATTTACATTACCGACCAATGTTGTTTTTGACTTTGTAAAAAAACTACTGCATATTTTTAGGTTTTATTATGCTTATTGTATTCTCAATACATGTCAAAATCACTACGTAATAATTATTTTACCACTTTTAATTAAGAAATAGGAGATATTTAGGGTTAAAGTTGAAATTTCAAAATTGAGGTTATGTCACCACTTTTATGTGTATCAATTGACAGATTTTTTGCATAATACTGGCTTATTTGGATTCAAACCAAATCATTTTACTAGGATTCGTACCTATTGTTTTAAAAATATAATAATCATTATACTAGGATTCGTACCAACTGGTTTAAAAATGTAATAATTTATATTCTGTATATATTATGAAAGAAGACAATTTTAACAGAAAACATGATATTTTGAAAAATATATGTTTTCATTTATATCATTTATCGTCATATTGTCAAGGCATCGACATTGAGAAAATGGACTCCTGCAAATATTGTAAATTACCGTTCTTTGAAGGAAGGGAGAGGCGGGTAGAAGGGGGGGGGGGGGGGCGAAAAAGAGAAAGGAATGGAATGGCGATCGAGGAGGCAGAAAGAAGAAGAGAAGAAGGCGCAAGTGGGGAAGATGAGCTAAGGAGAAAGGACAAGGAGATTCAGCAACAGGAAAGAATGGAAAAAATCGAGAAGAGCAATTACAACACAAGATATAAAAGGATTTGTGAGAGAGAGATACCACATTACCTAAGAGAAAAAAAAGACAAAAACATGAGAACGATTGCCAGACTTAGATTGGGAAACGAGGAGAAAGGATTCCTATATACATTCAAACTTAAAACTAAACTTTATTAATTTATTAAAACTTAAGTATATATACTTAATATATATTTAAATATATATATATATAATATATGTATGTAATAATATATAAGTTATATGTATTTAAAGACTCTAAATCACTTGAAATACATATAACTTATATATTATTACATACATATATTATATATATATTTAAATATATATCAAGTATATGTACTTAAAGAAATTTAGAGTGAGAAAAAAATTTTTGTGATAAGAAAAGGCGATTTTGGTATAAAAAAAAAGAAAAAGCGCGGCGCTTTTTCTTTTTTTTTATACCAAAATCGCCTTTTCTTATCACAAAAATTTTTTTCTCACTCTAAATTCTTCACTTTTGGAAGTAGCACAAGTCTAGAATAATTTTAAGTTTTAATAAATTGATAAAGTTTAGTTTTAAGTTTGAATGTATATAGGAATCATTTCTCCTCGTTTCCCAATCTAAGTCTGGCAATCCTTCTCATGTTTTTGTCTTTTTTTTCTCTTAAGTAATGTGGTATCTCTCTCTCACAAATCCTTTTATATCTTGTGTTGTAATTACTCTTCTCGATTTTTTCCATTCTTTCCTGTTGCTGTATCTCTTTGTTCTTCTCCTTAGCTCATCTTCCACACTTGCGCCTCCTTCTCTTCTTCTTTCTGCCTCCTCGATCGCCATTCCATTCCTTTCTCTTTTTAAGCCTCCCCCTCTCTCTCCCATCCCTCCCTTCTTTCTACTCCCACCACATCTGCTATATTTATCTTTATCTTTATTTATATCTTTTTATCGAACTAGTGTAAACCCTACATCTATATAATTACTAAATTAGAACATGTAAAATTAAGTATTTAAAAGCACCGCGCTTTTTTGAATATTTGAGATCACATATTTAAATTATTTGTAAATTTATTTTATCATATATTCAAACACATCACATATATTTATAGTTGGTTTGAATCTTGGGAAGTAAGTATTACACTGGCCAATATTAACGAAATTATGTGTAAAATGTTGTCAAATATCACATTTTTTTGTCAACTTTAACCCTAAATATCTCCTATTTCTTAATTAAAAGTGGTAAAATAATTATTACGTAGTGATTTTGACATGTTTTGAGAATACAATAAGCATAATAAAACCTAAAAATATGCAGTAGTTTTTTTACAAAGTCAAAAACAACATTGGTCGGTAATGTAAATAATTACCAAATAGGTAATTATTCGATATAGCTACACCTTTTGTTTTAAATCTTATAAAAAAACTACTGCATTTTTGTATGTTTTATGGCATTTGTTGTATACTAAAAACATGTACAAATCTTACGTAATATACATTATACCATTTGTTATTTAGGAAAAAACAATATTAATGGTTGAAGTTAAAATTTCAAATTTGAGGTTAGAAATAATATGACATTGTTCCATATGTAAGTAAAAATAACATCATATTTCACATTTATTAGTCAACTTTAAGCATAAATGCTGTTTATTTTTTAATAAAAATTGATATAATGTATATTACGCAGGATTTGTACATGTTTTTACTATATTAAAAGTGCCAAAAAATATACGAAAGTGCAATAGTTTTTTTTTATAGGATTCAAAACAAAAGGTGTAGCTATATCGAATAATTACCCAAATTAATTATTAAAACAGTGTTACATATATTTTGATTCATTCTATTTAACTCGAATTTGATTTCAAATCAATAACTTTTTTTAGGGAACCAGAAGAAGCGAATCAATTAATAAATCTTCAGGATATCAAAGTGGAAATAAAAACTGAATATCCTTATGATGAACTGGCTTTTAATAATGAAAATCCTAAATCGAACGATGATCAAACAGCAACGATTCTTCTGGACAACAGGAGTAAGCTCATTTTGATAATAAAAATTACCAAATATGTACATAAAGAAATATAACATTAGTTGTATCAACTTTATTAGCAATATTTTACGTTTTTTGTCAAATATTTTATATAACACTTTTTATGTAAAATGCTAAACTTATTTATTTTTATATGTAAATATATAACACTTATTTTATTTAAAGTGTATATAACTCTGTTAGCTCCTTATGTATTTATTAGTTTATTTTTTGCATCGATTTGTATTAGGGCCAGGAAAGTAAATTAATAATAAATAAATTAATAAGAAACTAAGAAAACTGTAAAATATTTCGAGCTCATTTTCTTTAATTACTTGTTTTTCTTCATAGCAAAGTTTCTGAGTTAGGATGCGATATATAGATCGGTTTTTAAAAGGTTTCCAAGATTCTATAAATACAGTTAACTTATTTTTTAAACTATTTGAACTTATTTTTAGTCCAATGTCTTATTTCAAACTTATCGAAATATGTGTAGGTATTTATTTTTTTGTAATTGTATGGAAATTTCCAATGGTACAAGAATTATCAGTAATTCAAAATATTAAACAAGTATTTTGCTGATTTCAAATATTTCTTATTATTTATAACTTCAAATATTGGTCAAAATTTAGGTATAGATATAAAATACTTCACCTTATAATTAAAAAAGAATATTCAATTGAAATAGATAATTTTTCCACATAGTTGAAGGGATTTTCGTTAATAATTTTGTAAATGCAGCAAAATCAAAGTATTTTTGTAGGTATTCATTAAACGTAACTAGTTAATTTATAAATTTTAACAAACTTTTGGAACCCAATAAATAGTGGTATAATCCTATATTATATTGTTCCAACTGTATGTGTATTTGTTTATTTATTTCGTAGAGATAAAAATTCTAAGACTTTTGGCGTCCTCGGATTTTCTGGAAACCCGTAATTTTGGAAAAACAAAAATAATTTTTTTTACTATTCTATAACTTGTTGAAATTCTATAAAGAAAGTTGAAATTTGGCATGTCTATTACGGTGTTCAATGTTAACATTTTTTGAAAATTAGAAATTAAAAATTTTTAAAAGGGGGCGTTGAGAAAATTAGGGGTCCCGGTAGGAAACTTTGGAGAACACTTAAATTTTGGATTATTTAATAATGGAATATGTTATTAAAAAAAAATAATTCAAAATTCAAAAATTTTATTTGGGGGCACGGGGGTGGTTTTTGCCGAGGGTAAAAATTGGGCTAGAAAGTTGAAATTTTATATATGGGCTAACTTTGGTACCTAATTTACAAATCCAAAAGAAAAATCCCGAATTTTTAAAAAAAGTTTGTCAAATAACGAATAAATTCAAAATATTTGTTGGAAAAAATATCAACTAATTATTCTATCAAATATTATTGAGCGAGATAAATATTAAGTATTGAATTAAATATGATATGTAATTACGAATTATATTTTATTGGTTTCAAATCATACACTCCAAAAAGACGATGCTTTGCGATGGGGGTAAACTCTAGTATTTCATATAATATTGTAATACAAGTTTTGTTTTACATAAAATATATTTGTTAATTATTCGATATAGCTACACCTTTTGTTTTGAATCTAATTAAAAAAATATTGCACTTTCGTATATTTTATGATGCTTTTATTATAGCGAAAATATGTACAAATCACACGTAATATACATTATATAATTTTTTATTAGGAAATAGACACAATTTATGCTTAAAGTTGATCAATAAATGTGAAATATGACGCCATTTTTACTTATATATGGAACATTGTCATTTTATTTTTATCCTCAAATTTGAAAATTTAACTTTAACCATTAATATTGTCTAATTCTAAATAAAAAATGGTGTAATGTGTATTGCTTAAGATTTGTACATGTTTTTAGTATACAACAAACGCTATAAAACATACAAAAATGAAGTACTTTTTTAATGAGATTATTATATATTTTCTATATATCTAATATAAAGGAGGTATTTTTGTGGAATTCATTTTCAACTAAAATTTTTCATTTCAGAATCAACCGTGAAAGTAATTCGTCTTTCAAATGAAACTATCGAAGGAAAGTTGTATCATTGTATGATATGCAGAAACAAATTTAACCACATTGTCGACTTAGGGAATCATAAATGTATTGATCCAACACCAGCAAGAAAAACATTTCATTGCACAGAGTGTAACATATCATATTCCTCAAGGAGTTATTTACGAAAACATTTAGAAAGTCATTCGACTGCGCTCCCCTATTGTTGTAACGGATGTGGTGATTTATTTAAAACGAATATTGAGTTGAAGAATCATATGCGAAGATATGCAAATGAAAAACATTACTCTTGTAAAGAATGCGGTGGAACATTCAAAAACAAATCTACATTAAAAAATCATGGGAAAGTTCACACATCCGAAACTCCGTTCTCTTGCGGTTATTGTAATCGGTCATTCAAACGAAAGAAAAATTTAGAAGTGCATTTGTTGGTACATACTGGAAAGAAATCATTCCACTGTTCAGTTTGTAATAAATCGTTTAAACATCTTATTCATTTAAAAGTTCATGATCGAATTCACTCTG
This sequence comes from Panorpa germanica, assembly GCA_963678705.1. Classification (NCBI taxonomy): domain Eukaryota; kingdom Metazoa; phylum Arthropoda; class Insecta; order Mecoptera; family Panorpidae; genus Panorpa; species Panorpa germanica. The sequence goes on from CAVMBN010000148.1 coordinate 71,581, forward strand.
GAATAAAACCATATTCTTGTAAAGTATGTGGCAAGTCATTTACTCAAAGTAACACTTTAGTATTTCATTCACGAAGCCATTCAAACGAGAAGCCTTATAATTGTAATGATTGTGGTAAATGTTTTAATTTACTTTCTAATTTAAAAATACACCTAAGAATTCATACAGGAGAAAGACCTTTTTGCTGTGATATTTGTGGGAAAACATTCAGTCAAAGTAGCACCCTGAAAACTTATAAATTGAGTAGTCATTCATCTGTGAAACCGTTTTCTTGTAACTATTGTAGTAAAACGTTCCATCGAATTAGTTATTTAAAAATTCATGAGCGTGTTCACACAGGAGAGAGGCCTTACCCTTGTATCACATGTGGAAGATCTTTTAGTCAAATCAGTGCATTGAAATATCACAGTCGAACTCATATTAAGACAGAAAAACTAATACTTTAAACAGCTTGTTAAATTGTGTATCTATTTGATGGAAATAAAGTAATATATGAAATATATTTATTAATCTGTATTCTTGCTGGTTTTAATATGGACGGCCTACTACTGAAATAGAGTGTTATGACTTTATCATCATCATTTTGGCGCTACAACATTTCCACTACATCTTGTTGGCCGCCTTCATCTTCAAATTCCTTACACCTATCTTCTTTAGATCCTTTCTCCTTGCCCGTGGTAAATTTCTATATTTGTACTTAATCTCTACTGTCCGTTTTCACATATTGCTCCATTAATTTTCCTTTAATTGTGTTAATAAATGTGTATTGGCGTGTCTATTTTATTAAATATCTAAATGTTGACGGAGATATAGCAATTAAAAGTTTGAATTGTAGTTTTAGCGCTAGAAATGGTCGGCCATATTTGTATGACGTGAAATGCATTTTAACGTCAGTTATTTATTGAGTAGGTCAGTGCTGTGGTAATGTTTTGTAGCTGTTGGTAGTCAAATAACCAAGTCAAGTCAAAGAATAATAAGTTTTTATTTTATTTAATCCTGCTAAGGCAGACATAATATTGAAATTTGATTGTTCCTTGAAATAGCTGTAAATAATATTTGATATATAAATACATATAGCAGAGATTTATGAGCTGTAAGGTTGGTAACCTTACACAAGGATTGTGATGTCACATGCACTTGGAATGTGTACAACGTTGACTCCATTTAATAATTAAAGAGACAAAATGACTTTTTTAATTGTTAATACCTCCTGAAATATAAGTAGTTGTTAAAAAATAATTGAACATTTGAGGTTCTAGTAACCCACTTTATCAATATATAGTACACTTTTATAGAAATTAAGACATAGGACACAAGCCCATTAGCAAGAGATCACAATGGGTTTGTGTCCACATTTTTAAGTGGACGATTTTTCAATTGATTGATTGTTGATGTTATTCAATATCTAAATATTGACTAATTAGTTTTAGCGCTACAGATGTCGGCCATGTTTATGACGCAACATGTAGTGGGATAGATCAATTATATGTTGATTAGGTCAGTGCTGTGGTAATGTTTTGTAGCTGTTGGTAGTCCTGTGTATCTAGTACGCATGCGTAGGTTAGCAAAGAATAATAAATTTTCATTTTATTTAACCCTGTTACGACAGACATAATATGTAACATAATTTTCAATACGTTTAATTCAAAATCTGTCAAAATAACTTTGTTTATGAGCTGTAAGGTTGGTAACCTGTAAACTTGTCAGAGTTCTGTCATAAATATGCTATCTCTTTTACGCTCTGTTATATAAAACAGATAGCAACATAGCGGACGTGAGGTCACATGTCTTGGAATGTTCTGCGTTCCACTAAACGTTCACAACAATAGGCTTGTGTCCTATGTCTTAATTTCTATAAAAGTGTACTATATGTTGTTGAAGTGGGTTACTAGAACCTCAAATGTTCAATTATTTGTTAATAACTCCTTATATGTTAAGAGATATTAACAATTAAAAAAGTCATTTTGTCTCTTTAATTATTAAAGGGATTCAACGATGTACACATTCCAAATGCATGTGACATCACAATCCTTGTGTAAGGTTACCAACCTTACAGCTCATAAATCTCTGCTGTATGTATTTATATATCAAAATATCAAATATTATTTACAGCTATTTCAACGAACAATAAAATTCCAATATTATGTCTGCCTTAGCAGGGTTAAATAAAATAAAAACTTATTATTCTTTGTTTTGACTTGATTATTTGACTACCAACAGTTAGAAAACATTACCACAACACTGACCTACTCAATAAATAACTGGCCGACCATTTCTAGCGCTAAAACTACAATTCAAACTCTTAATTGCTATATCTCCGTCCACATTTAGATATTTAATAAAATAGACACGCCAATACACATTTATTAACATCAATTTCAATCAACAATTGAAAAATCGACCACAAGCCCATTCAGATTTCTAACGTTGATTGCAGCGCATACTAGCGGCGTGTTATAGAAGCCTATCCTCATTCCAAGTCTTGCTTAGTGTTTCGTGTTCTGTCAGCAAAGTTATAGATAAAAAATCACAAAAAAACAACAAATTATTAAGATAAAATATAATTTTTGTCAAGATGAATGTCACACAAGTAATGGTTTTAACATGGTTAAAGAGCATGTATAATATTCAGAAGAAGTTACACTGCTTCTCATGTGATAAGAAAAGGACAGGACAAATATTCATAAGCGGAAAATTCTACAAACCGGTTATCATCTGTAATTCTTGCAAAACTAAATATTTTCAGGAGTCTGATATGAGGAATATATACTTAGAACAGACAAGAGATAGAGTAATCGAGATATTCTCAACACGGATGCGAAAAGACAGTTCGTCTGAGACAATTCCTTGTGTGTATTCGCAGATGGGATGCAAACTAGAACTTACAGAAGAAGTAGAAGACCATGAAAAAGAATGCTTATACCAATCCAGCAAATGCGTGTTTTGTAATTGGTTGGGAAGGCATATAGATTTATATCGACACCTTTCAGAAGACCATGCAGATTTTATAATCGAGAATAAATCGGTTTTGAAAGATTTGGACAAATTTCGAGTTATTCTAATCAGGGGGGAGATTTTTGTGATTGTTAAGATAGAGTTTCGTGTTTGGGATTTCGGATATGCAGTGCACCACGTGTCGACGAAGGTAACCACCGATTATCGTTACGATCTTTCCGCTTTGGGGGAAGATAACCAGTTGAAGATATTTCAGACTAGGAGATGCCGTGTTTCTTCAATGGAAAGTTTGACTAGGGATAAATATCTAGCGGTAGTTTGTTCACATGGTGAAGTACACTTGAACAATGCTACTAATGAAATTTTCACCATTTTTCCAGTAAAATAAATGTAATTTTAACATTGACTTATAACAAAAGCGGGAGCTATTCATAATAGAATATTTATTGAGATATTTTGGCTCTTTGCTTGCATTCATTGTATAACGCATTTTAAATAAACAAAGACATTTTTTATAAAAGAAACGTGTTTTGTTTATCTTTATTTAATATTTCTTAGTGAGAATTGGATTGTGAAATTCATTATTGAAATGTTGGTTAATAAATCTGTATTGACGTTTTTATTTTATAAAATTTTATTTATAAAATATCCAACAATAGTTACTGCGTAATATTTCGATTATTATCCTAGTAGTTGATGACGTCACGAACTGTTTAGAATATAATAACTAATGTAATTTATTTTTCGTTTATTGAAATGGGTCGACGTAACAGTTGCTATAGCTTTGATGTTTAAGGAGGTACAGGACGTACCGTCAATGCTAAAATCTCTCGGTAATACGAAATGCAAAATACGAAGTACACGAGGGATGAGCAAATAGTGGGATTTTCAATTCCCTATTAAACTGCTTTTTGCTTGTTAAAATGATTTTTTATGCATATAATAGTTAAATAAATGAAAAATTACCTATAATTAATATCAAATTTATATTAATTCAATTTAAATACAAATTAAATATTTTGAAAAAAGAATAATAAATTTGGCAACGCTGTAAATTTACGTGTGTTGACACATGCGTGATTTGGTTCTTTGACCAATAAGTTGTTATACTTTACATAGCACTTATTCCGAGTTTGAATTTCCCGCTCAAATTGGGATTTGCAACGTTGCCGGCTTATAACCTACACTTACTGTTTCTTAAAGGTTTTATTTAAATATTTTCGTAAATAGGTATCCTTTTGATAATTTTCTTTTTCCAATAGTTACAGAAAAGATTATTTTATATACACCTAGTTTTTGAAAGCCGTGTCACCATTTTTTCATAGTTAAAAGTTATATTATGTGGTGAAATTGAGCTAAAAATTATGATTTGTATGGAAAATGACTATTTTTAATCATTTATAAAAAGCAAACTATGAACCCTAGGTCTCTAAACTTTTGAGACAGCATGTATGTATTTTTACTATTTGTATCGACTCTCCAAATTTCACAACGTTTTCTCAAAAGTATTTTTAAAATACGTATTTTGTATTTAAATACTAACATGAAATTTAATTTTATTTTATATTTGAAACAGGAAAATAACGAGGTATTTGCATTTTGTATTTAAATGCTTTTGAAAAGTATTTGTGCACATCTCTGAGAATGTAGTAGCAAAAACATTAAAAATAAATAATACAGAACATGCACTAGAAAATGGAACACTGTCTTTGAAGATAAAAACGTGTTAAAAAATTAAAATTATTTATTGAGCAACTTTATTACACATTGTATTTACTAACTTTAAAAGACTGGTTAAAAAATATTTACTTCTAGAAGAGGGTGCGAGCTTTCTTGAGAGATATCCTGCAACAGAAAAATTAAATTAAATTAAAGTCATACATTGATGCCTAAAAATAATTTATTGTATTGATTCTTTTTATTTTATTATCCTTCTTTCGAATCCCGCCGATATTTATAATGCATAATTTTTAAAGGTTCAAAGGACCTTTAACCTTGAATATCTCGATTCGCGGATAAGAGATTATATGTGACTTTTTAGCTAGACTTCAGAACTTCAATGCTTTTATTCCGAGGTGAAACGGTGATTTTCCTGGACTACTTAATTGTAGTTGTATTGGCACATACCTGAGGATAGAATAGTACATTTGTGAACTTCAAATTCAACATATTTGTTCTATTTTCTTGAGAGTCCAACTCTGCTTTTATTTGTGGTACCAGATCAGATGTTAAGGAGTGTCCACTCAATTCCAAATTCTGTAATTAAAATAAAAATAATAGAAATTAATCAATATGAAATTTTTTGATTGTAATTTTTTGTGTTTAATGTTTTCACTAAAGAACCTTATTTTATAGCATTTTTTCTGACGCCATGCGTCATGAATTAGATATTACACTAGTCCAACTCATGACACATTATGTCAGAGTAAAAGTAACAAAATATGGCTTAAATTAGGGACTAAAGATTTTAAATTATTGGTTATATTTTAAATTATGTTAAAGAAAAATCAGATTAAATGCAAGTGAGATTGTATCGCCGTAAAAAAAAAACAATTTGGTTGTGAACCATAACTCAATTTGTATAAAATTGGCTATCATAACCTCAAATATACAATTCTTTTTACTGAATCGCAATATTATAGAAATTATTAACGATTGCTTCTTTACCTTCTTCCTCACTACCATTTGCCAAACTTTACCATCATTGTTAAACAAGAGAAGTGCAAAAGAGATGCAGAATTAAACGTCAAAGCTATAGTAGTTGTTGCGTCAACTCATAATGTTTCAATATAATGTAAAAGTCAAGGATTCAAACTTTAAATAGATATATATCTGTCAATGGGATCGTGTCCTCATTTTTTAATGGTCGATTTTTCAATTGTCGATTGAAATTGATGTTAATAAATGTGTATTGGCGTGTCTATTTTATTAAATATCTAAATATTGACGGAGATATAGCAATTAAAAGTTTGAATTGTAGTTTTAGCGCTAGAAACGGTTGGCCATATTTGTATGACGTGAAATGCATTTTAACGTCAGTTATTTGTTGATTAAGTCAGTGGTAATCTTTTGTAGTCGATGGTAGTCGAAATAATCAAGTCAAGTCAAAGAATAATAAGTCTTCATTTTATTTAACCCTGCTAAGGCAGACATAATATTGAAATTTTATTGTTCCTTGAAATAGCTGTAAATAATATTTGATATCATCATCATATATTATAATGTCCCAGGTGTATATTTGTTTTCTTATATTCTTATATGTTTGGTTCAAATTTTGTATGGCATCTCGAAAACGGCTCCATGGAAGTTTTTAAAAATTTCCTATTTCGTAGAGAAAAAAATTCTAAGACTTTTGGCGTCCCCGGATTTTTCTCTGAATTTCCTGGAAACCCGTAATTTTGGAAAAACTGGAAAGAAAGTGATTTTTTTTTTGCTCTTTAACTTTTAATTAGTAAAAGATAGAAAGTTGAAATTTTGCATGTGTATTAAGGTATTCAATGCTGACATTTCTCAAAAATTAAAAATTCAAAAATTCAAAAAGGGGGGGTTCAAGAAATTCGGGGGCCCGGTAGGGAACTTTTGAGTAAGTTTATATTCTGCATTCTAGAATAATTAAGTATATTATTAATAAAAAAAAATTAAAAATTTCAAAATTTTGTTTGGGGGCACGGGGGGCAATATTTGCCGAGAGTAAAAATTGTGCTAGAAAATTGAAATTTTGTATGTAGGCTAACCTTGGTAACTTATTTACGAATCAAAAAAAAATCCCAAATTTTGAAAAAAAGTTAATCAAATAACGCATAAATTGAAAATATTTTTTATTTTGAAAAAAAAATAATATTTTTTTAGTCAATTTATATGTGTGTATATGTGCGCGAGTTTATTTATTATTTCAATTTAAAAATAGAACAGTTAAATATGGAATTTAATTACGAATTATTTTATTGGATTTAAATGATACACTCCAAAAAGACGTCGCATTGCGACGGGGGTAAACTCAAGTATATTATAATGTCCCAGGTGTATATTTATATTCTTATATGTTTATGTGTTTATATGTTTGGTTCGAATTTTGTATGGCATCTCGAAAACGGCTCCAGGGAAGTTTTTAAAAATTTCCTATTTCGTAGAGAAAAAAATTCTAAGACTTTTGGCGTCCCTGGATTTTTCCCTGAATTTCCTGGAAACCCGTAATTTTGGAAAAACTGGAAAAAAAGTGATCCCTTTTTTGCTGTATTACTTTTAATTCGTAAAAGATAGAAAGTTGAAATTTTGAATGTGTATTAAGGTATTCAATTCTGACATTTCTCAAAAATTAGAAATTCAAAAAGTGAAAAAGGGGGGGTTGAAGAAATTCGGGGGCCCGGTAGAAAACTTTGGAGAAAGTTCATATTCTAGATTCTAGAATAATTAAGTGTATTATTAATAAAAGAAAAATTCAAAATTTTATTTGGGGGCACGGGGGGCAGTAATTTCCGAGTGTAAAAATTGTGCTAGAAAGTTGAAATTTTGTATATAGGCTAACCGTGGTAACTTATTTATTAATCGAAACAAAATCCCAAATTTTGAAAAAAAGTTGGTCAAATAACGCATGAATTGAAAATATTTTTTATTTTGATATAAAAAATATATTTCCTTTGTCAGTTTGAATGAAAAATTAATTGTTATAATATGTAAAATTAATATAGGACGAAATTATTTATTATTTCAGTTTAAAAATGGACGCACACAAAAAACAGACGTCGCTTGCGACGGGGGTAAAAGCTAGTATATATATATATATATATATATATATATATATATATATATATATATATATATATATATATATATATATATTTCCTTCTACCAGAACCAAAAAACAAAAACCTTAATTCTTTTAATATCTACAAGAAAATAAATGGTTTTGCACATTTTCCTTCCCATCTTTTAAGAGCTGCCCAATATTCATATTACTCCCTACTTTTTATTTACAATCAAACTTAATGTGCTCCAGTGTTTCGTCCTCCGTTCCGCACACTCTACACATTCTTTTCTCTCTACTTTCTCAGTATCTGTTTCCTTCTTCCTCATTTTCCAATCTAAACCTTGCTGTCCTTCTTATGTTTTTTATGTCTTTTTCTATTAAGTACTGAGGTATATTACTTCCCAAATCCTTTTATATCTTGTATTGTAATTGTTCTTCTCGATTTTTCCCATTCTTTCCTGTTACTGTATCTCCTTATCCCTTCTCCTTAGCTCCTCTTCCACACTTGCGCCTCCTTCTCTTCTTCTCTCTGCCTCCTCGATCGCCATTCCATTCCTTTCAAAACACTCCTTTCTCTTTTTCGGGCCTCCTCCCCGCCCCCTCTTCTTTATACTTTCCGCCCTTATTTTCTTTACAATTTTGCTTTCAGCACTGCTCATTTTCTCCTCATATTTTATCGCTCTTTCACCTGCATTAATTCTTATCAAGTTTATTCATTTTACGGAATAAAATAAGCCCAATTTTATTTTCAAAATTACGCGTTTCCAGAAAATTAAGGGTAAAATTCGGCAACGCGGAAATTCTCTCTATAAATAAGTAATTTTGAAAAATATTTATTGAGCCATTTCGAACCACCATACAAAATTAATTAGCAAAGATTATAATTTGTTTCGCAGGACGCGTTAGCGCGGGCAACTGAAAATTGGCAGTTAGTCTTTGAGGAGTTGTGTTCTTTGTGCGACACCCACCGACCAAGACTCGTTCAACCGACAACTGATGGAGTAAGAATAAGGCTCATCCAAGCTACCCCATTAGAAAATCTAACCAGACGAGTGAATGAATTTACGGACCATTGGCACATTTACAGAAATCAGGACGGTCGTCCTCCGCTCCTCATGATATACTACGGGGAGCGCAGCCATTTCCGACATGAGTCTTATATCCTACAACCCTTAGAAAGATTTGTTGACGGCCACGAACTAGAATTTGTGCTATCACATCCAATAGGGCGCAATCCACCCCATCCACAGGACCCTCATGATGATAACAGACTGACGAATTATGTACTCAGTGGACGTACAGCAAGAATCGAGTGCAACGATGAGTTTGTGCTGCTTCAAGTGGAGCATGATGACTACCCTCCCCAAATTGTCACAGCTTTTGTAATTTTAGTGCCAAGAACTGGTCGTATAGTTAGAATTTGGTGGTTGAACAATGCCTACATAAGAAGTATGACAAGGATAAACATGTTATCCTTCATACAGAACGAAATAAACGCTCCTTATGCCAGGAGTAGGCAAATATTGCCTTCGAACTGGGCGCTCTTACGAAGGTATATCCTACATAACCTGATCTCAATTGGTAATTCACTTAATAACTACTTGGTTCTAAATGCCAACGACATAGGCAATAATCAAATTGCCTTATTTCATAACTTTTTTAATAATATTGTTATTTTGTTGCGTTTATACGATTGGTGGATTTTTATTAACTGCTTCCCCTAAATGTTTAAGAAGTTACAAAATGAAGTTGCTTTCATTTATGACGAAAATCATTAATTCAACTATTTTTATATTGTTCGTTATTTTGTGTTTTGTTCTTCATATCATAACTGACTAATTTACTGACTTCTATTTTAGCTTACAAATTTAAGATTTTAGTTTTTAAAAGAAATTTAACATTATTAGCTAAATCGTAAAGAAATGTAAATCAGTTACATTATATTACATCAAATATTGCTCTGTTTTATGTTAAAATGTTTACCAAATTATGTTAAATTGTGAGGTTTACAGCTTTTAAATTGTAAATGTAAGAAAATGATTTAAAATACAGTATTGCTAACAATGTAATGTAATCCGCCTATATTATAATGTTCCAACTGTATGGTAGTGAATTTTGAATGGTAGCTCGAAAACGGCTCCATCAATGTTTCTAAAAATTTCCTATTTCGTAGAGAAAAAAATTCTAAGGCTTTTGGCGTCCCCGGATTTTTCCCTGAATTTCCTGGAAACCCGTAATTTTGGAAAAAAAGGAAGAAAAGTGATACCTTTTTTGCTGCATTACTTTTAATTCGTAAAAGATAGAAAGTTGAAATTTTGCATGTGTATTAAGGTATTCAATGCTGACATTTCTCAAAAATTAGAAATTCAAAAATTGAAAAAGGGGGGGTTGAAGAAATTCGTGGGCCCGGTAGGGAACTTTGGAGAAAGTTCATATTCTGGATTCTAGAATAATTAGGTATATTATTAATAAAACAAAATTGCAAAATTTTATTTATTTTAAATCCCAAATTTTGAAAAAAAGTTCGTCAAATAACGCATAAATTGAAAATATTTTTTATTTTGATAAGAAAATATATTTTTTTAGTCAATTTATATGTGTCAATGTATTTGTGTGCGAGTTTATTATTTCAAAATAGAATAATTAAAAATAGAATTAAATATGAAATGTAATTCGGAATTATTTTATCGGATTCAAATGATACTCGCCATAGAGACGTCGCGTTGCGACGGGGGTAAACTCTAGTTTATCTACTCATGTAAAACCCTATTTTCTTCATATTGTGTCCACATATTAAAGGTACGGGTCCGCAAATAAGCATGATAATCATTGTACACATTTTTTCGAACGAATTCAATTTGTCTATTCCCAGTAAACATTTTGGAGTCACTTTTCCTTCATATTGAAGCTGCGTATGTTTTCTTTGTTATAAAAGCGTTCATTTACAGTTCAGTTTCTTACAGTTGTTCATATGAAATTCCTATTTTATCGGATACAAATGGCGAAACCACTCCACATGTTGGAATACAAATGAAAATAAATGAAGATAGTGTGCAATAGGGTTAGAAACGTCACAAAACAGGACACTTCACCGAATTGTTTACTGTTTACGTTCGGTGTTTTACTAAAAAATAATAATATTATAAATATCTTGAAAATGATGCACTTTTACCCGTGACATTTTACCACGAGCTCTGTGTGTCCTATGCCTTAATTTCTATAAAAGTGTCCTATATATATTGATAAAGTGGGTTACTAGAACCTCAAATGTTCAATAATTTGTTAATAACTCCTTATATGTTAGGAGATATTAACAATTAAAAAAGTCATTTTGTCTCTTTAATTATTAAGGGGATTCAACGTTGTACACATTCCAAGTGCATGTGACATCACAATCCTTGTGTAAGGTTACCAACCTTACAGCTCATAAATCCCTGCTATATGCATTTATATATTAAAATATCAAATATTATTTACAGCTATTTCAAGGAACAATCAAATTTCAATATTATGTCTGCCTTAGCAGGGTTAAGTAAAATAAAAACTTATTATTCTTTGACTTGACTTGATTATTTGACTACCAACAGCTACAAAACATTACCACAGCACTGACCTAACCAACAAATAACTGACGTTAAAATGCATTTCACGTCATACAAATATGGCCGACCTTTTCTAGCGCTATAACAACAATTCAAACTATTAATTGCTATATCTCCGTCAACATTTAGATATTTAATAAAATAGACACGCCAATACACATTTATTAACATCAATTTCAATCAACAATTGAAAAATCGACCACTAAAAAATGAGGACACAAGCCCATTAAAAAACAAAGTAAACACGATTACTAAAATGAAAAATAAATTTTTAAAACTCCTATCGATTGATATTAAAGATTTACTTTAGACAAATGCTACAAAATTATGTGTAAAATTAAATAAAGACTTCCAAGAAATTATTCATCAATTCAAATTGTACATCAATTCATCCCCTTAATCATTTTTTGAACTTTAGTAGGTGACTTAACTATCTATTTTGTTAAGCAATATTTCTTTTTCAATTTTCGTGCATTTCTTTTCTCTTTCTGCATTTTTATGAAGTACTTTCTTTAATTATATCAGCAGCAACAACTTTACCATTCACAACAACAATTTGTCGGTCACGTCTGATCACACTGCTATAATAAGCGCCACAACACGACAACGGGAAAAACGGTAATTAAAGATTTAAATATAACCTCGTTCAGAACTGTCAAGTTACGTAAATATTACGTGATAGTAACAGCTAAAATTAAGTACAAAAATTAAGAAAATAGCACATATGGTATATAGAATTAAAATATTTATAAACACTTTAATAATTTAATAACATAACCTAAAAATTATAACAATAGTGATTCAAATTTATGTAGATACATAAAAATTATTTTTAAGTTTTTGAATTAATGACTTTATAATCATTTGTTTTTTTATTTTACTATGTAAATTATTATCTATTTCTAGTGGTCGTTTTTTACAAAATTATCCTTGCTTGTTATGTTTTTGAGGTAAATTCCGCTTTGCAAATCCTCACCCATCAAAATTCGCTATTATATATATAAGTGCCAAAATAGAGGACTTTCGGAAAGGAGATAAGGACAAGAGGTGGATGACGGAGATAGAGACAATAATAAAATAGTAAAGGAAGAGAGTCAAGAGGAAATAATAAAGATAGAGTGTTTATGCCTGTAATAGACATAAGTGGAGAAGTGAAAACGAAGAGAGAAGGCAGGAAGGATAGTGAAAAGATAATAGAGGGTTTGTCGAGAGGAGACAAGGAAGACAAGAGGTGATAGATGAAGAGACAAGCAATAAGGAAGGAGAAGCAGGAAACGGTGTGAATAAAGGAGGAGTAGGGGACATGAAGAGAGAGGATCAAGAAAAGAAGAAACAGAAAGTACTATTCGAAGTAGTAATAGTCTAGAATAGTTTAAGTTTAGTTTTAACTTTGAATTTATATGAAATGCATTAAGAAATATAATAATGTAGATTGTAAAGCCGAAAGGCACACAATTAATATAATTAAATAATAATATAAGTGCTAATAACAATAGAAA
>CAVMBN010000149.1:0-74644 GCA_963678705.1 Panorpa germanica
GGAACGTAACTTAAACGTAATGGGAACGTAGTTCCCAGTACGTTCATGCAAGTTACGTTCCTAGTACGTTCAAGTTACGTTCCCAGTACGTTCAAGTTGGGTACTGCTCCTGCATATAACGTATACAATTGTCATCCACTTTATGTATGCATACTCATACATTAATATGTCTATGCATATATATAAAAATTCAACGTAACTTAAACGTAATGGGAACGTAGTTCTTAGTACGTTCATGCAAGTTACGTTCCCATTACGTTCAAGTTGGGTACTGCTCCTGCATATAACGTATACAATTGTTATCCACTTTATGTACGCATACTCATACATTAATATGTCTATGCATATATATATATATATATATATATATATATATATATATATATTAGAGCTCTTATGACCAGTGTTAATTATATAAGAACTAGCTGTCCCGGCCACGCGTTGCTGTGCCTAACGTTTTTGTCATATTACATTACATAGCGCCATCTATTGAATATTTACTCAATCTAGTCAACAGATGTCGCCATCATCGTCGCCCGATGTCATATGTCATATACAGATAATTAATAGACAAATAATTAGCAATAAGATAAATAAATTGAGATGTAAGCTATCCTATCTTTCAAGTTGGGTCAAACTGCACACGGTGTACAAATTTCATTAAAATCGGTTAAGTAGTTTAGGAGTCCATAGGGGACAACACAGTGACACGTAATTTATATATATTAAGATTATATATAACAAAACATTACTAATAAAATATGTGTATCTTATTTTATATGGATGTATTAAAACATTAAATCTTATAATAATAAAACTCAATGGTTTGTGTTTATATATTATTATTTATTTATAAATATGCTATTTTTCAATTGTTATATAAATATACATTTTAATTATCTTAACTAAAACAGATATAAATTTATACAAAACTTAAACTTAACTTAAAATTAGTACTAAATTTTATAATGTCCATGTGCTAAAGTACTTATACCATCAGTTAATACATAACTTTTATTATCATTTCCACTAAGACCTACTTTACTTATCATTTGAGTATAAATTGTATGCTTAATAGATTTAAAGGTATTCATTGTGATCAATAATATGTTATCCTGAGATAAACAATTTACATAATCTTTAATATTGAATTTGTTTACAATATTTTTCATAATTCCTTTTGCTTTAGCTGTGCATGAACCCTCAATATCAATTGCATACATTTTTTACCTTAACCTAACAAACTCCCAAATTATACTACTCGCGCATTCATCTTTCATTAAGTCTAATTTAGCTTTGTTCATTAAAGGTAATGAAAATTCATTATTAAATGGATAATTAGATGTATCAAATTTATCTAGATTACACTTAATATCGTCATATATATCATCTGTTTTAATTTAATATATTAATGAATCTGTATCTGTATACAACAATTTAGCATTACCTTTATAGATTTTTTTTTTTTTTTTTTTTTTTTTTTTCTGATGAAATCATAATGAAAATCGTATATTAAAGTTTTTTGATATATCAAGTACACTTAATCCTAAATACAATGGTTTATTATAAAAAACTTAAGTTTTTGCATTTGAATAGCAACTATGATAGTTTGGTTTACTTATAAGTGTATTAGCACCCATTGTTTTTCCTATATTATCCCAATGAGTTATTAACTTTATATCAACACGTTTATCTACATTTTCCATTGTTTTACCATAAACTGAATTATTCATTAATTTAAAAAAGTTTTTTCTCAAATGTATTTGCAGAGTTCTTTGTTTTTAATGTATTTAGATCAATATAACTTTTTAACCAATCAGACTGTTTAAATTCCAAAATTCTATGAATTTTATCTATTTTCAGATTATTTTTAAGACATTGCTTTAACGATCTATTGTGAAGCACATAATTATACTTGTTATTTAGATTTTGGTATTAATTTAACGTCATTTGTTTTAATGCAAGGTGGTTTAATATTTTCGGCACAGAAAGGTAGATCATTGTGTTCATCGTGCAAATAATTAGGATATCTTAAATCGACTTCTAATATATAACCAACATCTGAGTTATCTTCAATAGCTTTAGTTATTTGCATCCCAATACATTAAATATTGAGAATCTTTATTTGAATCATAATTGGACATATATTTATTTTTTGCAATTCCATGTCTGTGAGAGCATTGTGATATTCCACCTCTTATACCTTTTTTAATAAAATGTAACATATCAATATCTGTTAAAAGTTCTAATTCAATACATGTATAATTTAACATAGCATCCCAAGAAAGTCCTGGTGCTGTATAATATTGACAGGGATCTAAATTATATGTTTTATAGCACACATCTCGAAAATTTTCAAAAATATCTGTTAACAACAGAACATCGATCTTTAAATATAAGTCTGAATATTCCCCTAATGTTTTCATTTCAAATGCATACCAACCCATTTTGGCATGATTGTAATCATCGTCAGATATATTACAGCCATTAAGTGAGCTATAAAAATTATTTTGAGATGGCAAGTCAGATTCATTAAGCATATCCCTACTATTTACATATTCATAAGGAAATACACCTTTACGTTTTAATAAATTGAAATGATTTTCATTCGGATAGAATTTTTTAAATTCGAAAAATTGTTCTGATAATAAATTTTTGCAAGTGTTTCTAAACTAGAATGCATAAACCGTAAAGAATCAATAAATCTAAGTTTAATATAGCAGTTATGAACTTTATCATTTTTATCGGCTTTTGATATTTTCAGATTATTTTTAAGACATTGCTTTAACGATCTATTGTGAAGCACATAATTATACTTGTTATTTAGATTTGGTGTTAATTTAACGTCATTTGTTTTAATGCAAGGTTGTTTAATATTTTCGGCACAGAAAGGTAGATCATTGTGTTCATCGTGCAAATAATTAGGATATCTTAAATCGACTTCTAATATATAACCAACATCTGAGTTATCTTCAATAGCTTTAGTTATTTGCATCCCAATACATTAAATATTGAGAATCTTTATTTGAATCATAATTGGACATATATTTATTATTTGCAATTCCATGTCTGTGAGAGCATTGTGATATTCCACCTCTTATACCTTTTTTAATAAAATGTAACATATCAATATCTGTTAAAAGTTCTAATTCAATACATGTATAATTTAACATAGCATCCCAAGAAAGTCCTGGTGCTGTATAATATTGACAGGGATCTAAATTATATGTTTTATAGCACACATCTCGAAAATTTTCAAAAATATCTGTTAACAACAGAACATCGATCTTTAAATATAAGTCTGAATATTCCCCCAATGTTTTCATTTCAAATGCATACTAAACCATTTTGGCATGATTGTAATCATCGTCAGATATATTACAGCCATTAAGTGAGCTATAAAAATTATTTTGAGATGGCAAGTCAGATTCATTAAGCATATCCCTACTATTTACATATTCATAAGGAAATACACCTTTACGTTTTAATAAATTGAAATGATTTTCATTCGGATAGAATTTTTTAAATTCGAAAAATTGTTCTGATAATAAATTTTTTGCAAGTGTTTCTAAACTAGAATGCATAAATCGTAAAGAATCAATAAATCTAAGTTTAATATAGCAGTTATGAACTTTATCATTTTTATCGGCTTTTGATTCCACCAAAATATGTTTCGTAAAAGATATATACTTTTCCTTATTTTCTGGAATAACTTCAATTTTTTCCACTATCATTACCTAATTCTTTTACAATTATATGGTTACAATTACTTAAGTTATGGAATATTACAGGTATAAACTTTGGAATTGTAAATTTTAAATTGCAATGATTATGAGCATCTCCTCGGTAATTACCAGTTAAATGACAATAATCTAACACTTTATCACCATTGAGGATACCTTCACAAATATGGCAAATAGAAGCTTCATCATATTCCTGTTTTTGCCAATCAGATAATTTATTTAAGACTTTATAAATTTGTTTAGCGTCTTCAGTTATTGTTTCAATAAATACTTTAACGCAATTAATACCTCTGTACGTAACAAACTTACTTAAGGAATCATTAAAGGAACATTTAATATAATAAGCAAAAGAATATGGTTCATGAATTTGAATATTATTTGAAAATGATGTATTAGTTTCAGGATAACCAGTACTAATGGGTTTTAATAATGTTTCAAAATCTCCATATATCACAAATGGAACGCGTAATTGATTCTTATGATTATCGAATTTTAAAATGTTTTGAGATATCATATTACCCAATTTATCTTTAGCGTTATACTTAGAAGGAAGGATTGTATATATCTTATTGCAATCATATTCTAAATGTCTATTTAACTGATCTTCTGTGTTAAAAAATGAAAAGCATCCATCACACAAAAATTGTTTACTAGTATGCTTAGTAAATTGACTTCTTATTAATCTTGATATATTTTTAATCCAACAATAATGTCCATTACTCAAATCTTCAATATACAATAAATTAACATGTTGTTTCTTCTTTTTAGATGTATAATGCAACGGTCCCACAATGAAATTATTTTCAAGTCCATAAACATTCACACTTATAATCATTATTCTTCTCAAATGTTCTAATATCTTTTAATTTCATCGGTAATTCTATGCCATTTGAATTAAGTACTTTTGAATAATGTGGATATGATGTAACTCTATCCATACTTTTGATGCTGGATACAATGCTGAAGTTATAGCCCACATAAAGCAAGCTTGATCATTATTTACTACATTTACTATAGCCTTTTTATCTTTAACTGACAAAAGAATGTTAATTATTAGGTATTATTATACTTTTGCTGTATATGAACATGAATTTCAAAAATAAACAATTACACAAAATAATATTTCGATTTTCTTTTTATCTAAACTAGAAACACTTTAAAGACTGCGTTCATTAACAATGTATAGTGGATTTTATTATTTCTGCAGGATGTCATCTCACTTGCTGACACTAAAGGTTATATTTGATAACCATGACTTAAAAGGCTCCTATTTTGTAACTGCTTACCTGACAGCTGATAACTTCTAACAATTTTTCAAAGGCCTATATTTTACAAATTACGCTACTCATACCAGTTCCAAGGTATAGGATCCGTGTTGCTTTTTATTTAATGTCTTCTGATAGTTTTGTCTTAACTTACATAGCTTAATTTAGAAAATATATAGACGTCCGGTAAACAGTTAGAAAATAGGAGCCTCATTTCTGTAAAAGTATGTTTATAAAGTTGGCTACCAGAACCTCAAATATTTAGTTATTTTTTAATATATTGCAATACAATAAGAGATATTTACACATCTATCGTAACTATTTCAATAATTTATATATTTGTTATTTTACTATCTCTTTTATATAAGTGTCTAAAGCAAAAGATTGTACACTACAGTACACTATGCAGAGAATCAATAGAATATTGACATCTCAACATTGTATATGATATAGAGTAATGTATTAGAAACAAAAAGTGTTTAGCAAAAAAGGTTAACTACAAACGTGGTTTATAGTTAATAATAATTACAAACAAAGGTTTAAGTGATACAATACAGTTTATTATATAAATCAGACAAGAATATAATATTTTATTATATATATTTATTATTTAAATATAACTTGAGATAAAAGAATGTATCTAAAACTATTTTTTATAAGTGTATGGAACGAAACAATGTAACAACTGTCAAATGAAATAGCAAATGGCGAGAATCGACGAACTTGACCGAATCAAACCGAGACCGAGTTAAACTGTTTGGTAATGGGTTTATGTACTATGTCTTAATTTCTATAAAAGTGTACTATAAAAATTTTGTGCCCATATTTGGTTAAGTCATGCAATTTTGTATTCATATTGTTCAAGTCATGTAAATTCAATGGATGAATTAGCACCCTTATACTTTATGAATTATCCTTATTTGGATATATTTTCTATGTACAACAAAATTTACAATCTATTAGTAATTAGTGCAATAAAATTAATCATTAAGAATCCAATCAAGTGAGTCTTGGCTCTCATATCCAGGGTCTCCAAATTCAGATATAAAAAGTAACCCGGCTCTAAAAGTTTCACAGAAATTATTCTGATTGATTATAATTTCATCAAAGAATTTAAATTGATTAAACATATTTAAATCTATTAACAAATGACACTGTAATCCACAATTTAACTTTAAATCAATGCCTAAATTAAATTTATTTGGTATATATATATATTATGTTTAAAATATTTATTAAAATTAAAACTTATTTCAAAACCCAACCTTAAATGCATTACTTTTCAGTTCAATAATTGTTCTCATATGCTTAATAATCTTACAACCGTTATCCATTTTAAATTATATATTTCAGTTTCAAAATCAAAATATAAATAACAATTGCTTTTAAAAGTTCATTTATTTATATAATTTTACATAAAAAATATACATTAATCACTATGTTATACTTTTACAATTTCGTCATCAGAGTCTAACACCTCTACAATTTCGTCATCAGAGTCTAACACCTCTACAATTTCATCGTCAGAGTCTAATATTTCAATAACTTCACTATCACTCTCTAATAATTCAATCATTTCCACATCAGAATTTTCTTCCTGTATTTCAATTTCTTCGTGACCTATTATTATTTTATCAGCATAACTCTCTATAATTTTCTCATATGTCTTTTTTTTTTCTTCAACCGTCATATCCTCTGAATCACAGTCATCTATATCAAAATCGTCAGTTATATCCTGAACATAATATCTATCTTCACTGTCAATGCCGACGCGTATGTATCCCGAATCCAACAACCATGTTACGCCTGGAATATTCTTAAATCCGTTCATACTATTAAACTTTAGCTTGAACTAAGAAAATATTACTCTATAATTATAAAACTGTTATTATTATAACTAAATTAAAATTATCTAAAAAGTATTAAAAATTAACTTACCTAACTGTTTGCTCATAAGTATGAAAGTCTAAAAGGGTTCAAACGGTAAAAACTCAAGATTAGGTTGAAACTGCTATAGACACCTGTAAATATTTAAAAACTACTATTAAATTTATTGTAAACATACAAAATCTTATACAAAATTTACTTACCGCATAATTATCCACTTCCAAACTGAAAAGTCTAACACTTGTACAGTTTCATCGTCTGAGTCTAATATTTTAATAACTTCACTATTGCATAAGAATAATTTATATACAAAAAAATTTGTCTACGTTTGGAAAATATTCGCTTGTATTTAACACGTTCCCATAAGAATAATTTATATACGAAGTTCTCATGATAAGTGCTGACGCCAGCTAATACGTGTGCTTCAAGTTACATTCGAACTAATGCGCTTGTGTCTAAAGTTCCCATGAGAACGTGCTGACGCCTGCTAACACGTGTGCTTCAAATTTCCGGTGAATTCGAAGGAATGCGCTATAAATACACTGTTATAAATAATTTAACACTGTCATAATCTTATAACCAATAACAAATCAAACATAAGAATTAATATCGGTATCTCACTCTTTACCACTATTGCTTTCTCACTCATAACCTTGGGTATTGTAGAGAATGTACCAACAGATAAAAGCTGTAATGACGTCATCATCTTCTACTAGGACACGAACATAAACGATTGGTTTCCGCAAAATTGACGAAGAATGCAATAATTACGCCAATACTAACACACACGTAATAATTAATATCGCTATCTCACTCTTTCATATTACCCCACTATTACCCCCAACATTGTCTAGCCACGCCACCTCACTCCTCACCCCACTATTACCCCCAACATTGTCTAGGCACGCCACCTCACTCCTCACCCCACTATTACCCCCAACATTGTCTAGTTACGCCCCCTCTGCATATCGTGACCTATATGCATCCCCACTCCAAACTGTCCTAGAACCGGCTCTCCTACCCTACTGATTTCATTTATATATATATATATAATTTTTTTTCAATGTATTATTATTTTATATGTAAATATACCATATATACAAATATCTATACATACAGGGTGTCCCAAAAGCCGACGTCAAGTCAGAAGTAATCATAGGCCTAGTCATGACAGTTATTTGAAAAATAATTTAAAAAATCTAAGTTGAATATTTTAAAAATTATTGTAATTTAAAAAAAATTGAGAAAATCTGCACCCTGTGACAGTCTTTTTACTCTTGTTGCTTTCTTTTAATTTTTTGTTATTTGATCCTGATCCTAATATTTCTATAAACTCTTGCCTAAATTGTAAAACTAATTGCTCGAGCTTAAAAGATATTGACACTTTTTTTCAACCAAATATTCAAGATAAATTCTTTGCCCCACTTTGAGTAACTGTACTGAAAAAAATATGTACTATGCGAGTTTAGCAAGTAACAATTAAAGTTGGCGCATTTAATAAAGATTCCAAAATGGTATGACACTTGCTAGAATTTTTTTTAAATGGACAATTTCTTCTTTTGCAAAGTAATCCAGTCTTAAACAAATTTTTCTTACTAACTTAAAAATGATTAAAGTCTACCCAAAGCATTTCTAAAGGCCGTAACTTTTTAATTCCAGTTTGAGTAAGACGGAGATAGTCGTTTCACAAAGTGAGAGCGAAACAGATTACTATCACTATCGTCTTCTATGTGTAGAACAAAAAAAATCTTCGTGTTTCTTTATAATATCACAGCATTGCAACATCTTGTTTTTTACTATGTTTTTACTTGTTGGGATATTAATTTTATTAAGATAAATTAGCAAATCGTTTTTTTCTATGTTTTATTAGGTAGGGGTTCCAATTTTTTTTATAACAATATTATTTGTAATGTATATTGCGTTATCCATAATCATTACCAATAGCTCTTGTCATTTAAGCTGTTCTTTAAACAATTTCTTGAACAATTCCGCATTCATATCATGGTAATCCAATATCTGACACTTTGTAAAAAATATTAGTGACGCATTCTACACTGAAATTAAGTTGCAAATAATTATTATTTCAAAATACTTTTTAAGTGAATACATCTAAATATATTCTTACATTGAAATATCTTTTTTTTTCTAATTTAATTCCCATATATTTAACTCTTATTTACGATCAACTTACTTTATATTGTACATTTTAAGGACAGAACTACCTTACCACACAAATTCTTTATTAATTACTTTTAATAATCTGACAATACTTTTATTAAACCTGACAAAAACGGTGTCACCTACTTTGCCTCTACGCATTGCTCTGTAGATATTCCGTTGAAAACGGTATTTGCTAGCAATAAAATCATCATCCGCTTCTTTGTTTAATGGATCCTCAGCTTTTGGCATCAAGAATAAAAGTAGTAGCCTATACACGATGCTGTTGATCGTTAAAACGGGGTTCCAATCATCACGTAAGTTATTTAGGAAAACGTTGCCTTCCAAATTAATATTCAGGTAGTTGATTTTGGTTTCGCATTTAATTAGGTGGTTCGTGAGGGTAGGTCATAAGAACATAGACATCGAAAACAAACCGGCCCCCTTTATAGGACCTCTCGTTTGGGGAAATCTTTATTTTAAACTTTAGGAGTTCATTGGGATCTGGGAAGTCTGCTTTACATGTTTTTGGTAGAGTTAACTCAGCCAGATCTTGTGACATTATTAGTTGTGATGAATTTCTCTAATTTATTGGTTTAAAAGCAGGAATCTACTTCTTCTTTAACCTCTTTTCTTCAGTTTTATGACAATTAAAAATAAACTCAATGTTTTTTTGTTTCTCTAAGTGAATAATAGATAATATCTTTTAAAATCTAATTAATTTCTTAAGTTCAGGTGTTATGTTA
The DNA here is from genome assembly GCA_963678705.1 of Panorpa germanica. NCBI lineage: Eukaryota > Metazoa > Arthropoda > Insecta > Mecoptera > Panorpidae > Panorpa > Panorpa germanica. Next base: position 9,799 of record CAVMBN010000149.1, read on the forward strand.
TAGGTGTTAAACATTTTATGTCTTTCTGATCTTAAAAAGATGTCGAATTTGTCTTCCCCGTGAAGTGCTTCATATAAGGATGCAGATGTCAGCTATATTTTAGCAAAATGCACGGGGTGACATTTACTAGTGAGTACCACTTCAAGGAAGTTTATAGCGGTGGTGATACTCCTTGGCAGTTGTAACTTCAGGCGCAAATTATTAATCGTCTTTTCCCAAATTAACCTTGACTCCCTACACGAATCAATACGATGACCGAGCGTATCTACATTTAAGCATTTCTAACATAAGTTATTATTCTCTGTATTATGGCTTGATCTTTCATCTTCTGTGGCATAAACTTGGTTGGTGAGGAGATATAAACAAGATCCTCATTTAGAAATCAAAAATTTATGATGAATATTTTTCTGTTACTTCAATATTATTACTAGTTATATCCCACGCATGGTTTTTATAGTCGATTATACCAGAATAGAGTTACATGGATTTTGCGATCCTTACGAACTTGCTTATGGTGTTTGCATTTATTATAAGAGCGTAGCATGTTAAATAATCAAGGAGCGTCTAAAGTTTATTTAGTTCATGCCAAGTCTAATGTAGCCCCTCTAAAAACATTAAGTATTCCTTGTTGATTGTTGTGTGCAGCATTAATTTTGGCAAGAATGACACAAAAGCTTTTAAATCTTAATATATATATTTCTTGTGTGCGTGTGTATGTGACTGAACTCCTTCTAAACGACTGGACCAATTTTGATGAAATTTTTTGTGTGTGTTCGTGGAGATTCGAGAATGGTTTAGATTTACAGTTTGGTCTACTGGAAAATGTTTTTTCAATTAATTTCTTATTTATAAGGAGTTGTTGATTTTGGAATGTTTTACATTAGATCCGGCGGACGGCGCTATCATCGCATTCAATATTATTCTATTTCAATTTTAGTTTGTACCGACAGATGGTGCTACGATTAATTTGAAAAAAATTTTGTTATTCAATTCATGTGCTGATTAAAATATTAAATGTAATTATTTTTTAAAGAGTTTTGAAGTGTGTATAAATAATTTTGTGAATTCAGATGTTTTTTTAAACAACCAACATAACCTTCAAGTTTATTTGTGTAGTTAGAGGATTGAATTTTTTAAATTATTTTTATTGACAATTAATTCATTTTTGGAGATATTAAATAAAAAAACTCACAAAATGCGATTACATGTTCTTTATCTAAAATTTGTCATAATAAATCTTTTGAGTTAATTAATTAAAAATTCATTATCAATAAGTAACTCATATTAATTGTATATTATTTTGCAATATTTTATTTTTGTAGAAAAATGCCACGTCTTCGTGGAAGAGCAAGAAATATTGGTCGACGTACTCAGCACGCGCAATTAGTTCATGATCATTGATTGAATAGAACAGTAGAAGAACATTCTATGGATAATGTAAATTTAAGAGATCGAGCTGCATGTACACGTGCAAATGAAAATTTAGAGCAACGTGCTCAACGTCTTCGTGCTAATACATTAAGACAACGAGAGGCACGTCAACGAGCGACCAACGCACATAGAGAACGTAACCAACAGCGAGTACAAGATAATCGAGCATTGGCACGAGCATCACTTAATCGTCTCGCGTTTGAATATGATCCTGAAATAGATTATTCATCACATGCATTGATCACGATTGGTAGTATGGACAAAGAGTGTCAACATTGTCATGCTTTCAAGTACAAAAGTGAATCAGCTGGTTTATGTTGCGCATCTGGAAAAATATCACTGCCACCGCTATAGTCCAGATTGTTTCAGCTCATTAAAAAAAGTATGAAATTAAAGACGTGTGTACAGGACAACGTCTGTCGGGTCCGCTAGTATTATATAAAATACTATATCTATAGTTTTCATATGATAAGATTCAACTATAGTGCGTTCATATGGCAAAGGTTTGTATTGCAAATTTGTGAATCAACCAATATACATCTGGAAGCTTGTCGATTATCAGGTTCCGAATTTCGGAGGGTCGCACGGTTTCACAAAACATTTATAATCATTTATTATTTTCAACTTTATTTTCGTGTTATAGATTTATACTGCTCCTATAACCTATTTTAAGTATAAGTCGCCGCCGAACTATCGTGATATATGTATATATGTATATATATATATATATATATATATGTATGTTTATTTATATATATATATATATATATATATATATATATATATATATATATATATATATGTGGAAAACGAGAGTACCATGCCAATCCTGATGTGGAAAACGAGAACTATCCAACTTCTTATGTGGAAAACAATAATCAATCCGCTAATCTGATGTGGAATCAAGGTACTCTTATTTAATTTAGGGCAAATGTCAATTCAATTAATATGCAACTATGTAATATCTTAGTTGGTTTGTCAGGATGATAAAGAATCACATAATTGGTTTAATACATTTATTGAATAAAATAATAACGATGATAATAATAATGATAATACAATAAGGTTACAATATAAACGTTGGTGTTTACTTTACAAATACAGAACAATAAATACATGCACAACCTTAAGTTCTAGGTAATATATACTCAGTTCTACATTAGTTTTCAGCTAGACTTAATTTATTACTTCTTTAATTAAGCAAACACCCTCAAGTATTCAGTCACTGGTTTAAAATTTCACACAATATAATTGCTTCGACCTTTCACTTGGTTTCTATTTAAAACATACCGTCATTAATCACATTCTTTATGACGTTCCTAGACCGGGTATTATAGTTACGCCTATTTTGTATGCTCGATATATTTTTTCTTTCCACATATATATGTAAGACCCTACAAGCCTATAAAGGTGTTATTTGTCAGGATCTGTGTTTATTCGAAAAATAAATTTACCAGATGTTAAATGTAATATGATTTAATAATATGATGGGTACGTCTGCTTGTTACGGGAGACTATAAGAGACTGCTTTGAATATATTGTTTCCATCTGTTACATTTTACTTAGTGCTAGGTTATACTATAAATTCAAATTTGTGGCGTTTATAGTATTGTAATGTTCATAGTCGGCCTTTCCTGACAACATGAATGTTTAAATCATCTAAGTTGATGGGTTGCTCCTCTTGGTCGTCGTCTTCTTCTTCTTCTGGCTCTCTTCGTCACCTTCCTACTCGTCGGGCAGTTTCATTCTGTCGGAAGGGAATACGAACTTAAACGGCCTTTTGTGTTCGTTTGGCTACGCTTATGTCTTCTAGAATGTATCTGTCGTGTGGCAATACTTCGGTCACTAAATACGGGCCTTTGTACTTCTGTGTAAGCTTCCAGGAGTTCCCTGTAGCTGCTACTTCTCGTTCTACAAGTACCATATCTTCCTTGCTGTAATGATTTGGCTTGCTTCTTTTTAAATCGTATTTCATCTTTATATATTATGTTTAAAATATTTATTAAAATTAAAACTTATTTCAAAACCCAACCTTAAATGCATTACTTTTCAGTTTAATAATTGTTCTCATATGCTTAATAATCTTACAACCGTTATCCATTTTAAATTATATATTTCAGTTTCAAAATCAAAATATAAATAACAATTGCTTTTAAAAGTTCATTTATTTATATAATTTTACATAAAAAATATACATTAATCACTATGTTATACTTTTACAATTTCGTCATCAGAGTCTAACACCTCTACAATTTCGTCATCAGAGTCTAACACCTCTACAATTTCATCGTCAGAGTCTAATATTTCAATAACTTCACTATCACTCTCTAATAATTCAATCATTTCCACATCAGAATCTTCTTCCTGTATTTCAATTTCTTCGTGACCTATTATTATTTTATCAGCATAACTCTCTATAATTTTCTCATATGTCTTTTTTTCTTCTTCAACCGTCATATCCTCTGAATCACAGTCATCTATATCAAAATCGTCAGTTATATCCTGAACATAATATCTATCTTCACTGTCAATGCCGACGCGTATGTATCCCGAATCCAACAACCATGTTACGCCTGGAATATTCTTAAATCCGTTCATACTATTAAACTTTAGCTTGAACTAAGAAAATATTACTCTATAATTATAAAACTGTTATTATTATAACTAAATTAAAATTATCTAAAAAGTATTAAAAATTAACTTACCTAACTGTTTGCTCATAAGTATGAAAGTCTAAAAGGGTTCAAACGGTAAAAACTCAAGATTAGGTTGAAACTGCTATAGACACCTGTAAATATTTAAAAACTACTATTAAATTTATTGTAAACATACAAAATCTTATACAAAATTTACTTACCGCATAATTATCCACTTCCAAACTGAAAAGTCTAACACTTGTACAGTTTCATCGTCTGAGTCTAATATTTTAATAACTTCACTATTGCATAAGAATAATTTATATACAAAAAAATTTGTCTACGTTTGGAAAATATTCGCTTGTATTCAACACGTTCCCATAAGAATAATTTATATACGAAGTTCTCATGATAAGTGCTGACGCCAGCTAATACGTGTGCTTCAAGTTACATTCGAACTAATGCGCTTGTGTCTAAAGTTCCCATGAGAACGTGCTGACGCCTGCTAACACGTGTGCTTCAAATTTCCGGTGAATTCGAAGGAATGCGCTATAAATACACTGTTATAAATAATTTAACACTGTCATAATCTTATAACCAATAACAAATCAAACATAAGAATTAATATCGGTATCTCACTCTTTACCACTATTGCTTTCTCACTCATAACCTTGGGTATTGTAGAGAATGTACCAACAGATAAAAGCTGTAATGACGTCATCATCTTCTACTAGGACACGAACATAAACGATTGGTTTCCGCAAAATTGACGAAGAATGCAATAATTACGCCAATACTAACACACACGTAATAATTAATATCGCTATCTCACTCTTTCATATTACCCCACTATTACCCCCAACATTGTCTAGCCACGCCACCTCACTCCTCACCCCACTATTACCCCCAACATTGTCTAGGCACGCCACCTCACTCCTCACCCCACTATTACCCCCAACATTGTCTAGTTACGCCCCCTCTGCATATCGTGACCTATATGCATCCCCACTCCAAACTGTCCTAGAACCGGCTCTCCTACCCTACTGATTTCATTTATATATATATATATAATTTTTTTTCAATGTATTATTATTTTATATGTAAATATACCATATATACAAATATCTATACATACAGGGTGTCCCAAAAGCCGACGTCAAGTCAGAAGTAATCATAGGCCTAGTCATGACAGTTATTTGAAAAATAATTTAAAAAATCTAAGTTGAATATTTTAAAAATTATTGTAATTTAAAAAAAATTGAGAAAATCTGCACCCTGTGACAGTCTTTTTACTCTTGTTGCTTTCTTTTAATTTTTTGTTATTTGATCCTGATCCTAATATTTCTATAAACTCTTGCCTAAATTGTAAAACTAATTGCTCCAGCTTAAAAGATATTGACACTTTTTTTCAACCAAATATTCAAGATAAATTCTTTGCCCCACTTTGAGTAACTGTACTGAAAAAAATATGTACTATGCGAGTTTAGCAAGTAACAATTAAAGTTGGCGCATTTAATAAAGATTCCAAAATGGTATGACACTTGCTAGAATTTTTTTTAAATGGACAATTTCTTCTTTTGCAAAGTAATCCAGTCTTAAACAAATTTTTCTTACTAACTTAAAAATGATTAAAGTCTACCCAAAGCATTTCTAAAGGCCGTAACTTTTTAATTCCAGTTTGAGTAAGACGGAGATAGTCGTTTCACAAAGTGAGAGCGAAACAGATTACTATCACTATCGTCTTCTATGTGTAGAACAAAAAAAATCTTCGTGTTTCTTTATAATATCACAGCATTGCAACATCTTGTTTTTTACTATGTTTTTACTTGTTGGGATATTAATTTTATTAAGATAAATTAGCAAATCGTTTTTTTCTATGTTTTATTAGGTAGGGGTTCCAATTTTTTTTATAACAATATTATTTGTAATGTATATTGCGTTATCCATAATCATTACCAATAGCTCTTGTCATTTAAGCTGTTCTTTAAACAATTTCTTGAACAATTCCGCATTCATATCATGGTAATCCAATATCTGACACTTTGTAAAAAATATTAGTGACGCATTCTACACTGAAATTAAGTTGCAAATAATTATTATTTCAAAATACTTTTTAAGTGAATACATCTAAATATATTCTTACATTGAAATATCTTTTTTTTTCTAATTTAATTCCCATATATTTAACTCTTATTTACGATCAACTTACTTTATATTGTACATTTTAAGGACAGAACTACCTTACCACACAAATTCTTTATTAATTACTTTTAATAATCTGACAATACTTTTATTAAACCTGACAAAAACGGTGTAGATATTCCGTTGAAAACGGTATTTGCTAGCAATAAAATCATCATCCGCTTCTTTGTTTAATGGATCCTCAGCTTTTGGCATCAAGAATAAAAGTAGTAGCCTATACACGATGCTGTTGATCGTTAAAACGGGGTTCCAATCATCACGTAAGTTATTTAGGAAAACGTTGCCTTCCAAATTAATATTCAGGTAGTTGATTTTGGTTTCGCATTTAATTAGGTGGTTCGTGAGGGTAGGTCATAAGAACATAGACATCGAAAACAAACCGGCCCCCTTTATAGGACCTCTCGTTTGGGGAAATCTTTATTTTAAACTTTAGGAGTTCATTGGGATCTGGGAAGTCTGCTTTACATGTTTTTGGTAGAGTTAACTCAGCCAGATCTTGTGACATTATTAGTTGTGATGAATTTCTCTAATTTATTGGTTTAAAAGCAGGAATCTACTTCTTCTTTAACCTCTTTTCTTCAGTTTTATGACAATTAAAAATAAACTCAATGTTTTTTTGTTTCTCTAAGTGAATAATAGATAATATCTTTTAAAATCTAATTAATTTCTTAAGTTCAGGTGTTATGTTATAGGTGTTAAACATTTTATGTCTTTCTGATCTTAAAAAGATGTCGAATTTGTCTTCCCCGTGAAGTGCTTCATATAAGGATGCAGATGTCAGCTATATTTTAGCAAAATGCACGGGGTGACATTTACTAGTGAGTACCACTTCAAGGAAGTTTATAGCGGTGGTGATACTCCTTGGCAGTTGTAACTTCAGGCGCAAATTATTAATCGTCTTTTCCCAAATTAACCTTGACTCCCTACACGAATCAATACGATGACCGAGCGTATCTACATTTAAGCATTTCTAACATAAGTTATTATTCTCTGTATTATGGCTTGATCTTTCATCTTCTGTGGCATAAACTTGGTTGGTGAGGAGATATAAACAAGATCCTCATTTAGAAATCAAAAATTTATGATGAATATTTTTCTGTTACTTCAATATTATTACTAGTTATATCCCACGCATGGTTTTTATAGTCGATTATACCAGAATAGAGTTACATGGATTTTGCGATCCTTACGAACTTGCTTATGGTGTTTGCATTTATTGTAAGAGCGTAGCATGTTAAATAATCAAGGAGCGTCTAAAGTTTATTTAGTTCATGCCAAGTCTAATGTAGCCCCTCTAAAAACATTAAGTATTCCTTGTTGATTGTTGTGTGCAGCATTAATTTTGGCAAGAATGACACAAAAGCTTTTAAATCTTAATATATATATTTCTTGTGTGCGTGTGTATGTGACTGAACTCCTTCTAAACGACTGGACCAATTTTGATGAAATTTTTTGTGTGTGTTCGTGGAGATTCGAGAATGGTTTAGATTTACAGTTTGGTCTACTGGAAAATGTTTTTTCAATTAATTTCTTATTTATAAGGAGTTGTTGATTTTGGAATGTTTTACATTAGATCCGGCGGACGGCGCTATCATCGCATTCAATATTATTCTATTTCAATTTTAGTTTGTCCCGACAGATGGTGCTACGATTAATTTGAAAAAAATTTTGTTATTCAATTCATGTGCTGATTAAAATATTAAATGTAATTATTTTTTAAAGAGTTTTAAAGTGTGTATAAATAATTTTGTGAATTCAGATGTTTTTTTAAACAACCAACATAACCTTCAAGTTTATTTGTGTAGTTAGAGGATTGAATTTTTTAAATTATTTTTATTGACAATTAATTCATTTTTGGAGATATTAAATAAAAAAACTCACAAAATGCGATTACATGTTCTTTATCTAAAATTTGTCATAATAAATCTTTTGAGTTAATTAATTAAAAATTCATTATCAATAAGTAACTCATATTAATTGTATATTATTTTGCAATATTTTATTTTTGTAGAAAAATGCCACGTCTTCGTGGAAGAGCAAGAAATATTGGTCGACGTACTCAGCACGCGCAATTAGTTCATGATCATTGATTGAATAGAACAGTAGAAGAACATTCTATGGATAATGTAAATTTAAGAGATCGAGCTGCATGTACACGTGCAAATGAAAATTTAGAGCAACGTGCTCAACGTCTTCGTGCTAATACATTAAGACAACGAGAGGCACGTCAACGAGCGACCAACGCACATAGAGAACGTAACCAACAGCGAGTACAAGATAATCGAGCATTGGCACGAGCATCACTTAATCGTCTCGCGTTTGAATATGATCCTGAAATAGATTATTCATCACATGCATTGATCACGATTGGTAGTATGGACAAAGAGTGTCAACATTGTCATGCTTTCAAGTACAAAAGTGAATCAGCTGGTTTATGTTGCGCATCTGGAAAAATATCACTGCCACCGCTATAGTCCAGATTGTTTCAGCTCATTAAAAAAAGTATGAAATTAAAGACGTGTGTACAGGACAACGTCTGTCGGGTCCGCTAGTATTATATAAAATACTATATCTATAGTTTTCATATGATAAGATTCAACTATAGTGCGTTCATATGGCAAAGGTTTGTATTGCAAATTTGTGAATCAACCAATATACATCTGGAAGCTTGTCGATTATCAGGTTCCGAATTTCGGAGGGTCGCACGGTTTCACAAAACATTTATAATCATTTATTATTTTCAACTTTATTTTCGTGTTATAGATTTATACTGCTCCTATAACCTATTTTAAGTATAAGTCGCCGCCGAACTATCGTGATATATGTATATATGTATATATATATATATATATATATATATATATGTATGTTTATTTATATATATATATATATATATATATATATATATATATATATATATATATATATATATATATATATATGTGGAAAACGAGAGTACCATGCCAATCCTGATGTGGAAAACGAGAACTATCCAACTTCTTATGTGGAAAACAATAATCAATCCGCTAATCTGATGTGGAATCAAGGTACTCTTATTTAATTTAGGGCAAATGTCAATTCAATTAATATGCAACTATGTAATATCTTAGTTGGTTTGTCAGGATGATAAAGAATCACATAATTGGTTTAATACATTTATTGAATAAAATAATAACGATGATAATAATAATGATAATACAATAAGGTTACAATATAAACGTTGGTGTTTACTTTACAAATACAGAACAATAAATACATGCACAACCTTAAGTTCTAGGTAATATATACTCAGTTCTACATTAGTTTTCAGCTAGACTTAATTTATTACTTCTTTAATTAAGCAAACACCCTCAAGTATTCAGTCACTGGTTTAAAATTTCACACAATATAATTGCTTCGACCTTTCACTTGGTTTCTATTTAAAACATACCGTCATTAATCACATTCTTTATGACGTTCCTAGACCGGGTATTATAGTTACGCCTATTTTGTATGCTCGATATATTTTTTCTTTCCACATATATATGTAAGACCCTACAAGCCTATAAAGGTGTTATTTGTCAGGATCTGTGTTTATTCGAAAAATAAATTTACCAGATGTTAAATGTAATATGATTTAATAATATGATGGGTACGTCTGCTTGTTACGGGAGACTATAAGAGACTGCTTTGAATATATTGTTTCCATCTGTTACATTTTACTTAGTGCTAGGTTATACTATAAATTCAAATTTGTGGCGTTTATAGTATTGTAATGTTCATAGTCGGCCTTTCCTGACAACATGAATGTTTAAATCATCTAAGTTGATGGGTTGCTCCTCTTGGTCGTCGTCTTCTTCTTCTTCTGGCTCTCTTCGTCACCTTCCTACTCGTCGGGCAGTTTCATTCTGTCGGAAGGGAATACGAACTTAAACGGCCTTTTGTGTTCGTTTGGCTACGCTTATGTCTTCTAGAATGTATCTGTCGTGTGGCAATACTTCGGTCACTAAATACGGGCCTTTGTACTTCTGTGTAAGCTTCCAGGAGTTCCCTGTAGCTGCTACTTCTCGTTCTACAAGTACCATATCTTCCTTGCTGTAATGATTTGGCTTGCTTCTTTTTAAATCGTATTTCATCTTTTGTACTATTTGATTTCTGTCAATAGCTTATTTTGCCTCTAAACGCAACTCGCTTAAGCTAAGTTCTTGTACATCTGTTGCATCAGCTTCTTCTAGCGTGAATAGAATCTTATTCTGCATTTCTCGGATTTTAATCAAATGAGAGATTATTTAGTGTCATACCTGTGGCTTGATTCTTTGAACTGTTTAAAGCCCACTGTATGCTTTTTAGATTTTCGTCCCAATGCTAGTCATCTTTATTCATTGTCGTAATTGCAGATAACAATATTCTGTTATATCTCTTGACTTGACCGATTTCTTTAGGAGTCGCTGTAGCTGTCATAATGTGTTGAATTCCATTTTCGTCACAATACTTTTCGAAGTTCTTTGAAGAATACGATGTTTCTATGTCTGTTACTAACTGTGTGTACTTTGAGTACTGGCTTCGTTGCTGTTGTCCTTTATTACAACATATTTTGTTTGGAGTTTTAAGTTTGGAATGTATATAGGAATGAAATGTATTAGAAATATAATACTGTAGATTGTAAAGCCGAAAGGCATACACAATTATTATATAAATAGGTACAACATATTTTGTAAATGCATATATTTATACTAAAACGTACATGTTACCTTAAGAACTGCGGGTAAAATTTCCTAGGTGTTCCAAATGTCAAGTGTGAAATGGATTCCGAACCCTATCTGTACAATATATTTCGCCCTCTTTCTTTTTACAGCGACACTTGTTAAAGCCATTTAATCTATGCTTTAAAGTATTTCTTAACGTATTGTCTCATTCTTGGAAACCAATAGTGTGTTTTCAAATGTTCCAGAGTTAATTCTTTTCCAAAGTGTCTGTTTCACTATTCCATATTTGATGTTTGTTGGTATAACTTATGGTTTGTCTTGCTTTCGATAGATTTGTCCCTTTTCTAGTACATAATCTGTATGCACTTGTTTTTCTTCATTCGTGGTTGGTTTTCTTTGTAACGGATTATAAATTTCTTTGAATTTCGGGTGTTGCCTTTGCATCGTTATTAACCAATCTTCATCGGATATGTGTGAACTCATTTTTTTAATATCTACGACTTCTGCTTCTTTATATTCATCATAAGGTGCTCTGCTAATGGCGCTTCCTTTTTCTTAGAAGTTTTGTATTCTAATTCGATGTCATTATCTCGAAGATGTAGCCACCATTTTGCTATTCGAGATATCAAATCTCGTTTTGACATTGTCGATTTCAGTGCATTACAATCTGTTATCACTTTAGCATAAATAGCTTTTCTAGCTAATATACTGTAAATCTTTTTACAGATTCTACTACTGCTAAAGTCTTCATTTCGTAACTGTGATATTTATGTTATGCAGGTGTTGATTTTCTACTGAAATAAACAACTGGTTTTATTAAATTTTTATCACTGTATTGTAATAAAGTACCTGCTATCACATAACTGCTGGTGCCACAACGTAACTTATGTCGTGCATTGACATCATACAATTGTAATACTGGTCTGTTCGTAAGTTTTTTACTCAAATCCTTGAAAGCATGTTCTCGTTCTTTCGCCCATGAGAAGCATTATCGTCCCTCGTTAGCTGTGTCAATGGTTTAGCGATATTTGCGAAATCCTGAATAAATCTGCAGATATAACTGCATAGTCCAAAAAATCTACGTAGTTTTTGTGCATTATTTGGAGTTTAATAATTCGTTACAGCATCTGTTTTCCATTGTCCTGGTTTTATTTCTTCTTGACTTATTTCATATCCCAAATACTCGATTGTTTTATTTAAGAAATAGCATTTCTTTAACTTTAACGTTAGTCCATACTGCCTAATTGTATCAAAGATTCTTTTAATTACTTTCATACCTTGTTCAATACTTTTGCTTGGTATTAAAATGCCATCCATGTACAAGAAGTACTTATTGTAAACCTAGTTGTTAAATATCAATAGACAGATCGCAATATAAATAAATTTTATACAAAATTTATATAATATTTATATAAAAAATGTACGGTTTTACAAAAGGTATCTTCAGCATTTTGATTTTTGGTTTCACATTTTTATATTTACTATAGGCCTTGTTCTGCATGTAGATGCGGTGTACATATTCCGTATGCATTTAGAACATCTTTGCTCATCTTTATTTCTCTTACTTGGACAGAATCTAGCTATATGACCTATATTATTACACAAATAACTTTCTCGAACATCATTTTTAACCTAAATCTTATCATCTGGCTTATCAAGATGTATTTTGTGTATCATGGTCAACTTAATAGGTCGTGAATATTACTGTCGATACTTTCATTTATTAATTGTTTTTTCATAGACCTTAATTTGTTCCATTAATTTATTTGAATCAACATATTTAACTAATGATTGTGTACGTACCATTTCTGTATTATTTAGCCACTAATAATGTATTTCTGAAAGGCGATGTCGTTTAGATTACCGCGCTTTGCTATGGTTACAATCGAATAGAAAGATTCTTCAATAGCTTCATCTAGCTGTTTGCATCTCTTTCTTTTTTTAATATTTATTTTTTAGTGCATTCACTTTTAAAAGTTATTAGCACTTAAAAAGGCATATATACAAACAGTTACAATACATAATTCGTAATTCATAATTCATAATTTACAACTTATAAATATATTTATAATAAAGAAATTAAATTTGTTTGGTTTATAAACTCATTAAGGTTTTTCAGATTTTCTCTGCAATTATGTATCAGCCTTTACTCTTAAGGCATATTACATTCTTGTCTGAGCGACGAGTACTTTGAGCATTGGAAAATGATATGCTTTATTGTTAGTGAGTTGTTGCATTGTGCACATATTGGTTCAGGTTTTATTTTGAATAAGTAGGTATAAGTGAGATTTGTAGGACCTGTCATGTTACTACTTCCAGCGTTCTATTAATTCCGTCCGGTAATTCTTGTTTGCAAATTAATGGGTTTACTTAGCTTAATTTGTTCACATTAATCACATTTTTCACAACACTCTTTTTACCATGAACAATTTATTTTATTTTAGATTGTGTTTTTAAAGTCTGAATATGTTATTGTGGAATCTTCTGGAATGCACCCTGAATTAATTGCTTCTTTAGCATAATTATCAACGTGTTAGTTTCGTGTGATACCGGTGTGAGAGAAAAACCATAAAAAATGAGTTTCTATTTGTTTGATGTAGAGGTTGTGAATAAGCCGATGGATGGTTTAATCGATTAAGTGGATATATATATTGTTACAATTTTACTTAGCGACGACGGGGTTCTTTTTAGTTGATTGCCGAGCGGAAGCAATTGTTTACACTAATTAGTCGCGTTGTAACTTAATAATTAATGAATAGCCACAATTAAAATAAGAAGAAGGATTGACACTTTTATAAACTTTATTTATTAACACAAAAACAATTACAACTACTTTACAATTATTACGGTTTATTATTTTACTTATTAGTTTTACTGGCTGATGTTTTCTTGCGGTCTGACTGCTGTTGTTAAAACTCTTCTCACTGACTGACTCTTGTTTTCAGACTCTTAATAACGCTGACTAACTCCCACTGACTGACTGCGACGCGATGCTTTGCTCCTTTTATATTAGCGGTTTACGCAGTACAATTCCCCTGGTCTCGACACTTCTGACTTTCCAGAATATTCCTATAATTATTCAGATACGCTGTTTGACCTTCCGTCTAGTTCTCTGACGTTCCACTCCATACGCGTAGTGTTTGGTTCTAGAAAGTTCACTCGTAAACAATAACACAAGTGCAGTTGTTTACGTTCATTTCCAGGAACACACACGCGCATAAGTTATGCGCCAACTAGTAAACAGCCTCGTTATCGAAACGTCTAGATATTTGTGCAGGGATGCGCAACCTTTTCTGCTAATTCCAGCTATTAGTTCATAACTATAATTTTTGTATGTTCAGACGCCCGCAAATTCGTAACACTTTTCCCCTCTTTAAAAGCGCTCGTCCCGAGTGCTAATATTCCCATCGGGCGGCTGAATCGGCTGGTTTCCAATCCGGAGCATTTTCATTTTCATTCATTGTCGCACCAGTCTCGGTGAACGTTGATGCATTTCCCTCGGGCTGACCTCTGAACGTTGTAGATCACGTCCCAACTTACGGCTAATTTCAAACACGGTCCTTCCTTTCCGGCTTACAGCTTAGTGCTTCGTCTTCTATTTTTCTTACGATAATTAAGCCATACTGCATCACCTTTGCAACAGCGCTGACTAAGTTTGCCACAATCGTAACGCTTTACGTAGCGATCCATTGCTCACGGTGTTCTTACGAAAACGGGTGGACTTCTTCTAGTTCTTGCGCTCTGGTATCGCAGTACTCTTCGGAAGGTGTCCTCACAATGTATGTGTCATGTCGACACCGTCGTTCCACTAAAGTTTCGTTTTACACTGGGGTTAGTACAACTTTTGCCGTATCTTCTGTAAGGTTGTATTCATCGGGAAATGTTCACCTTATTAAATCGTACTAGGGAGCTTTTTCGGTCTTCACCTGTTTGGACCCACTAGGGAGCTTTTTAGGTCTTCACCTGTTTGGACCCATTCCCTTCTATTGTTAGTTAGTCTTGAGGGGAAGTTGCGCCATTCGCAGTAGATTCTCTTCCCCTGTCGTAAGTCCATCGCCGACCTCTTGTAATGCCTGGATTATAGCGGCTCCTATTTCGATCCTCGAGGTCCGCCAATCGCCGAAGCACATCGTCCATAGCAGGGGTGGTATGAGAGGGAGATGTAGTGACGCTCCTTGTACGGCCCACATCGGGAATATGGCTGACAGTTTCCATTTGAAGCGCAGCGGCCAGGGCCTCGTTTATGTTCTTCGGCTTAGCCAATAAAATGGCCTCCTTTATTCTGCGCTCTCGGACAGCGTTAGCGAAGTATTGTACCTCCCAATTTCCTAGTGTTTCCCTGAGGGCTTTGCCTGCAGCACGGTTTACTAATCGTTCGATATCTGTCGCCAGGTCTGCTAGCCTTTCTCCTGCAGCTTGCCTCCTGTTCACCAGCTGCGCCCAGTACAGAGGTGCGAGACTTTCTTCCCCATACCGCTGGCTTAGCATTGCTTTAAGAGCCGTATAGCTTCGCCGCTCGTCCGGGTTCATATTTTGGAAAGCGATTAGAGCCGAACCCCGTAGCATGGCCGCTAACTGGCCTGCACAATCCCTGTCACTCCAGCCATTGAACTCCGCTATGGCTGTGAATTGCACCTCATATTCCTGCCAAGAGATTGTTCCATCGTAGGGGGCTGGCTTGATAGTGCTGGTTTTCGCAATCGTAGAGTTGACGCAACCTTGAGAGTTTTCTAAAACTTGCACTCTATCGGCAAGTTGTATTAACTGCGCTCCTGCTAGTTGCTTCCCATTTTTCTGGACGAGTTCTACGCGTTCTTTTATCTCCTGAATTTTCGTCTCCGTCAGCTCCTGTTCTATTGTAACCGATTGGAGACTTTGTGTCACACTATCCTCTATTTCATTTATACGCGTTTCTAACTCCTTTCTGGATCCTCTGCAAGCTTCTTCTACAGCTTGCAACTGCATTTGGAACGCATTAAACTTCTCGCAGATTTGTTCTTTGGACCTTTCCATCTGTTCTTGAATTATTTTACTTTTTTCGGCCTGTTCTTGAAATTTCTCGAACATCTCTTCTTTGGACTTTTCTGCCTGTTCTTGTAATTCTAATTTCATCTCTCTTAAATCAGCATTTTGTTTTTTAGTGTTTTCGGCCTGCTCTTGAATTTTCTCGAACATCTCTTTTAACATTTCCTCCATTTTTGTTGCGTATTGTGTTGTCAATTGTTTTAAAGTTATTTTCTAGAATTTCTGGAAGGTTCTGGAACTTTCTGGAAGTTTCTTCGAAGTCAATATTTCTGTTTTTCTCGAACCTTCCTCTTCGTAAAATCCTTCTTGCTTCAAATCCCGACTAGAAGTTTCTGGAAGTCTCTTCGGAAACGTAGTTTCAGACTTTCCTGTTTTTCTTCTTGGAATTCTCTCTGCAGCGGTCGTAACTGTGGCTATCCCACACCTGACACCAAATGTTACAATTTTCACGGTGGCGACGGTGGCGACGGCGGTGACGAGGGGGACGACGACGTGTGCTCGTAGCAACTATACTCTTCAGCTTCTAACACCAAATGTTACAAACTTGTAAGGGCGTAAAAGGGAAATAAAGGAAGTCTGGCTCTGGAACCTTCTAGGACGCCAAATGTACAAGATTTGTATGTGCGAGCGAGGATTAAGGGAAGGGAGACTAGGATTCTCGAACCTTCTAAATATACGCCGTATTACGCCTGCGACTGTGGGTTCTTTTTAGTGGATTGCCGAGCGGATGCAATTGTTTTCACTATTTAGTCGCGTTGTAACTTAATAATTAATGAATAGCCACAATTAAAATAAGAAGAAGGATTGACACTTTTATAAACTTTATTTATTAACACAAAAACAATTACAACTACTTTACAATTATTACGGTTTATTATTTTACTTATTAGTTTTACTGGCTGATGTTTTCTTGCGGTCTGACTGCTGTTGTTAAAACTCTTCTCACTGACTGACTCTTGTTTTCAGACTCTTAATAACGCTGACTAACTCCCACTGACTGACTGCGACGCGATGCTTTGCTCCTTTTATATTAGCGGTTTACGCAGTACAATTCCCCTGGTCTCGACACTTCTGACTTTCCAGAATATTCCTATAATTATTCAGATACGCTGTTTGACCTTCCGTCTAGTTCTCTGACGTTCCACTCCATACGCGTAGTGTTTGGTTCTAGAAAGTTCACTCGTAAACAATAACACAAGTGCAGTTGTTTACGTTCATTTCCAGGAACACACACGCGTATAAATTATGCGCCAACTAGTAAACAGCCTCGTTATCGAAACGTCTAGATATTTGTGCAGGGATGCGCAACCTTTTCTGCTAATTCCAGCTATTAGTTCATAACTATAATTTTTGTATGTTCAGACGCCCGCAAATTCGTAACACTATATATATATATATATATATATATATATATATATATATATATATATATATATATATATATATATATTGTTACGAATTTGCGGGCGTCTGAGCATACAAAAATTGTGAAATATTATAATTACAGTTATTTGTGAAATTGGAATTACAAGAAAAGGTTGCACACCCCTGTACAAATACCTCGACAATGAGATATACAATGGTTGTTTACTTGACGTGTCATCTTATTAAGCGTAGTCCTTGAATATAACACAATAAACAAATGCATATCGCGCATATATGTTAATTACGTACTCGCGCTATATTTCTAGATTTAATTATACTGCGAAGCTACTAACGGAGCGTCATAGAAATATTTTTATAGTCAACAGCATATTTACAAAATTACATACAGAATTTCTAGAAAGTCGAAGATGTCGAGAGAAGAGAACCTGCCAGGAAACCTGATGGTGTAAAAGGAGCCAAAGTCAGTCCGTATGAATCAGTCCGTTACAAGCAATCAACCAGAGCAAAACTAACAAGTGAACAGTAAAAAAGTAGTTTCAAATAGGTGTAACTGTTTTGTGTTAATCAATAAATTTAACAGTAATAATCCTTCTTTTAATTTTTATTTGTGGCTATTCCTTATTTTATAATTTACAACGCGCAAAATAGTGAACATAATTACTCCCCTCGGTAATTAAAACAAACCCAAATCGCAGGCTTAGTACGGCACATGTATAGAAGGATAATTGCTACGCACACACGCCGCCGTTAGTAATATTATAATAATATACATATATAAATTGTTACAATTTTACTGGACGCGGAAACGGCTTGTGTGCGCGTAGCAACTATCCTCTTCAGTTTCTAACACCAAATGTTACAAACTTGTAAGAGCGTAAAAGGGGGATGAAGGGTGTCTGGCTCTGGAACAATCTATGACGCCAAAGGTACAAATTTGTTTGTGCGAGCGAGGATTAAGGAAAGGAGATTAGGATTCCCGAACCTTCTAAATATATGCTGTATTACGCGTGCGACTTTGGGTTCTTTTTAAATACCGAGCGGAGTAATTATTTTTACTTTTTTAACCTTACCGCTTATATACTACTTCTATATATGGTGGTAGTTACTTATTTTAAGAGAGCGATTCTACAATCCTCTCTAGCGAAAGATTCTTTTAAGTGATCTGGCTCACCTTGAGTCGGATGACCTGAGCTTATGTCTCAGTGTGGATGTCTTATATATTTATCAGGACCTAGTACTTCATCTAATAATATTATATAAATATATTAGGTTTTACTTACTTTGTGTGCTCGGCAGGCTGCTATCTCTGCTTTGAACAATCACTTTATTTTAACTCGACTTGACCGTTAATTCTAAGTACTTTATAATTAAAACAATGTATTCATTAACACTTATTTTCTTTATTGAAAAATCAATTATTTAATACATTTCTTAAATAATTCTTTTAGTAACTTTATCATTCTTATATTTAAACGACTGACTAAACCCAACCAACCGCCTGGGGGCGCTACTTCCTCTTTGACGGGGTCTGGATAGACTGACCTTTCGACTGGGTCTCGATGTACTGACCGACTGATCTGGTTGGACTGATCAAGAATCCCCTTTTTTCTAGGTTTATATAGCTTAAAAAGTCTTTGTTCGAATATGTAATCTCATTTGAACTCTAGCTATGTTTATCTTAAATCCAAAAATCGTTTCGTCACCACTTCTTTGGATTTTTGTATTTGGTTCTAATATAAACATTATTTAAAACTCTACGTGCTTTTGAACAAAGGATTAGTTACTTAATATTTCTTTTAAAAGTTAATGTAAATACTACATCGCCACTCTGACTATAATAATAATATGCGTTTTGGTTCTATTGATAAAGCAATACTTAATCTAAATAATGTGCCCGACAGTTAGGCGTCTCAAAATCATTAAAAATTTACGTTTTAGTTTACATTTGAACGTTTACACTTGTTCCTAAATAGTTAGTAATAATATATCAATAATTAATGAATCTATGGACTGTTACACTATTTAGTCGCGTTGTACCTTATAAAATAATGAATAGCCACAATTAATAATAATAAGAATGATTTACACTATTTACAGACTTTTTTTATTACACAAAACAATTACAACTATTTACATTTATTGTTTATTTCATTTCACTTGTTAACTGTTTATTGTGGACTGACTTATACCGCGGACTGAACTGCTCCTTTTATACACTGGCGTGACGTAGAAGCATATCGCTTCTCTTGGAATTTTTGACTTTCGAGAATATTTCTATATGCAATTATGCATTACGCTGTTTGACATTTTGACTATATCTATGACGTCCCACTTAACACACGCAGTATTTGGTTCTTAAAAGATCACACATAAACAATAACAGATATACGCGGTCTCTATTTGTTTATGCATTCACAACACAATATGTGTTACATTCCAGAATTGAGCGTAACAAGTTATGCAGGGTAAACATCCTTCTGTTTATTTTATGTCGCCGAGATATTAAAACAGGGATGTGCAACCTTTTTTTGCTAATTCCAGTTAATATTACCTAATTATAATTTTTATATGCTTAGACGCTCGCAAATTCGTAACACTTTCCCACTATTGAAAGCGCTTTCCCCGAGAGCTTATAATTTTCATCGGGCGGCTGTTTCAGTTAATTCCCAATCCGGAGCATTTTCATCTTCGTACATTGTCGCGCCAGTCTCGGTAAACGATTATGCATTTCCCTCGGGCTGACCTCAGCGCGTTGTAGATTTCGTCCCAAATTACGGCTAATTTTAAATACAATCCTTCCTTTACAGCTTAATAATTCGTCCTGTATTCAGTTAATAAAGCAATATTACATCACATTTAGAAAAGCGCTGACTTAGTTAGCCACGATTGTGTTGCTTTACGTAGCGATCCATCGCTCATGGCGTTTCCACGAAAACAGGTGGACTTCTTTTAATTCTTGCGCCATGGTTTCACAGTACCCTTCAGAAGGTGTCCTTACAGTGTATCTGTCTTGTTTTTTCTTACACCGGGGTTAGTACAACTGCTGCCGAATCTTCTGTAGGGTTGTATGCATCAGGAAATGTTCACCTCAATAAATCTACGAAAGAGTTTTTTAGTTACCTGTTTGGACTCGCTAAGGAGCTTTTTCGGCTTTCACCTGCTTGGACTCATTCCCTCTATTGGTAGTTAGTGTTGAGGAAAGGTGCGCCATTCGCAGTAGAAATCCTTCCCCTGTCGTAAGGCCATTGAAGTCCCCTTCTTCTTGAATTACCAGAGCTTCTGTTTCGATTTTCTTGATTTAGATCCTATTCTTCGTTTATATCAGGAGTAATTTGAGGGGCAGACAATGCAGAGAAGGTGCTCCATGCGCGGTTTACTTCAGGAACTTGAATTATGGTTTCCAGCTGAAGCGCGGTCGCTAAAGTTTTGGTAATGCTTTTCAGACTTGCTCTTATTTTTCGCTCCTTTACAGTGTTAGCGAAATATTGTACTTCCCAGGTTTCTTGTGTATAGCTGGGTGCTCTGCCCGCGGCACGGTTCACTAAACGTTCAATGTCAGTCGCTAGGTCCGCTAACCTTTCTCCTGGAGTTTGTCTCCTGTTTACAAATTGCGTCCAATATAGATATGAGAGATTCTCTTCGCCAAATCGCTAGCTTAAAACTGTTTTCAAAGCAGAGTAGCTGCGCCAATCGTTTGGGTTCATGTTTTGAAATGCGATTAGAGCAGATACCCATATTATGGCTGTTAACAGGCCTGCACACTCTCTATCATTCCAGCCGTTGTATTCTGCTATGGCTGTAAATTGGGGAGGGGGGCTGGCTTCAAAGTGCTGGCTTTCGTAACCGTATTATTTTGAAAATTTTCTAGAACTTGCATTCTATCGACGTTTCTATTAAACGTTTTCAATGCGTTCTTCTATTACTTGAATTTTAGTCTCCGCTAGCTTCTATCGTATTGTTACCGATTAAAGACCTTGTGCCACATTACTTTCTATATTTTCTATAAAAAATTCTAATTCTTTTTTGGATCTCCAGCAATCCTCTTCTATAGCTTGCAACTGCGCTTAGAATGCTACATTCTGCTTTTGTAATGCATACGTTTGTTCTCAAAACTTCTCGAATATCTGTTCTTTAGACTTTTCCATCTGTTCTTGAAATTTCTCAAACATTTCTTCTTAAGTTTTTTCTGTCTGTTTTTGTAACTTCTCTAACATTTTTCTCTTAGTAGCATTTTGTTATTTTCTCATCTCTCTAAATTCTTTTAATAATTCCTCCATTTTTGTTGCGTGCTGTGTTGTAGATTATTTTTAAACTACTTTCTAGAATTTTTAAGAAGGTTCTGAAACTTCTATATATTCTATATATTCACAGTCACTCTGTTATATGGGTTCCGTCATTTTTGTTTTTATGTTCCAGTCTTACCTGATGTCGGTAATGCAATGCGCATGGTATCGTATTTTTATTATATATTAATACTAGCTGTCCCGGCCACGCGTTGCTGTGTCTAACGTTTTTGTCATATTACATTACATAGCGTCATCTATTGAATATTTACTCAATCTAGTCAACAGAATATTTACACAATCTAGTAAACAGATGTCGCCATCATCGTCGCCAGATGTCATATGTCATATACAGATAATTAAAAGACAAATAATTTGCAATAAGATAATATTGCAATCATAAATTGAGATGTAAGCTATCCTATCTTTCAAGTTGGATCAAACTGCACACGGTGTGCAAATTTGATTAAAATCGGTTAAGTAGTTTAGGAGTCCATCGCGGACACACAACGTGACACGTAATTTATATATATTAAGATATATATTATTATATTTATAACAAGTTTTAAGCATTTCTTTTTTAATTTCCTATTCCTCTTCAATGTTTATCTCTAACTTATCTTCTCCCACTGCCCCTTCTCTACTTTCACCACCTTTCTACTTTCTTCTCTTCTCTTGCAATAGTTCCTTCCTCTTCTCTCTGCTTAGAATGTCTTTCCTCCTTTTTTTTCTCTTCTTAGCTCCGTTGGCGCTACTCTTTGTTCACCTTTGTCTTACAATCAATTCTCCAGCATAATTTACTTTCTATTTTATCCTGATTCCTTTTATCCTTTTTTTTTTTTATTTTTTTTATTTTGTAATAATATGCTACGTTACAATCTATTGCAATAAGTATGAACAATTAGTACCTATGCTAAAAATGAAAATTGACCTAGATAAAAAGTAGTAGTCCAGTGACGGTTGTAGTAGTTATCCTATATTATAATGTTCCCACTGTATGTTTATTTTCTTATATGGTTGCTTCAAAGTTTGTATGGTAGAATGAAAACTATATGATCTCATTTGAACTCTAGCTATGTTTATCTTAAATCCAAATATCATTTTGTCAACAATTGTTTGAATTTCTGTATTTGGTTCTAATGTAAATATTATTGAAGCTCTACTACGAGCTTTTGAACAAAACTTTTAGTTAATGAAAATATCATTTAAAAGTTAATGTTAATACTTGACAACTTAAACAAATTACAAAAATATACTTTATAGTTCTGTTGATAAAGAAATACTTAATCTAAATATTACGCCACCAGTTTGGCGTCTTATAAATCATAAAAGATGTACGTTCTACATTGAATATTACCCTTTACATTAATTCCTAAATAGTAAGCAACAATTACTCAATAATTACTGAATCTATGGCACTGTTACACCGGACACTTCAGATATATTGCATTTTTTTTTAGGTGTCGTTTAACTTTAATTGAGAAATATGCTACCGGCTTTTGCCGTGCATTTATTTTTAATTGCTCAAATTCTCTCTAGCGATGAATCGGTGTGAATTGCTATTGTCAAATCAAATATTTCTAAAACCCATTGAGAAAATAATAATTGTTTAATTTTTGATTTTACTAACTTTTACTTAAAATTCTATGTCATAGATCTAAATTATATATTCATGGTAAAAGTAGATCTTTCCTAAAAATTGTCTGATATATTTTTGAGTTTTAGGAATTTAAAAATTTAGAATTGAATTTAGATTATCTTCAATTTGTCTTGCTGTGTTATTTTTTATGATGCGCCCCAGATATTTTTCTGAGTTCGCTGGGAATTACCATTTTTTGAATTTGAATCTAAATCTTTCTTTTTTAATTGCTTCTAGTACCTGCTGAGTAGGTCTAATGTGTATTGCAAAAGTTAGTGAATAAGTTAATATATCGTCGATATAATTTTCTGCAAATTCAGTTGATTTATGTTTCCCTAAAATGCTACATTACTAAATATTTATATAATTAAAATTTAAGACTGACTAAATATTTGAAGACCAAAGATTGTTAAAGAGTAATGTACATCTTTTTATAAGTAAATTAATTATCAAAAATTCATTAATCTTTTACGATTTGTCATGTCTGCGATTAATGATATCTAACAGATGGGAAAGCAAATTCGTAGTTTGTATAAATAAGACAAAAACCATTTGTTAGCTAAGATACAAACTCATATGTACAATTTGATGAACTGTAAAAATAAATGTAGAAAACGAAGTACGATGAACGTGCGTTTGTATAAAAAAAAGTTTTTATTAAATTGTTAAAATAATATTTAAAGTAATAATCAAATGTGCTACATTAACGACGAGGATAAACTAGGACGAGATAAGAATATAACTTAACCTACAAGTGAAAATATAAAATAAGAAAATAACCTTAGAGTGCTAAAACATGTCTCATTTAGAATTGTTGGGCTTACAACCCTTTTTGATAGCTAATTATAAAGCAAAATGTGGTAAGGAATGGAAGAGATGGAAAAGAGCATTTTAGCATTATATTGATGCGGCTATTAATTAATAACTGCTAAAGGGCAAGTTACACTTTTAAAGATCAAAAGCGCGACTGCAAAACGATCTCTAACTTCATTCGTGAACCTTCTCAGTAGTGGTTCGGAAGAGTATTTTTGTATGTTTGTACAACTTCTGTACATCATTTACCGATCATGTACAGAAGAATTTGCGTGTTCTTAAAACTCTAGAGGAACCTGTTGATTCTTCGGATTCGTTATTTATTGTTATTCTTTGTGACAAATTACATGAGCACGTTCGTGAACTGTGGAAAGAGCATTATTGCACCTTGACCAATCCCAGTATCAACCATATGATTGCCTTTTTAACAAAGCGAGCTAATTTTGAAAGTATGCGAGATCATTCAAGAGTTAAGAGTCGATATACCGGCCACTCATGGCAAGTCTTTGCGACCACGGTAACCCAAAAGCGTTGTTGTATTCATTGTTAACGTAGCGCTTATTACATTAGCAATTGTGTAAAATTCTTATCGTTAGATCCTTTTGCTCGATATGAACTAACAAGAAAGAGTAACTGGAGTATTAATTGTCTGTGCGACGGCCACTCTGTCTCCAAGTGCACTTTTAGCACGTGTCGCAAATATAAGCAACGACATCACACTCTTCTTTACTTCAATCAACGTTCAAAAATGCCTAAATATAGTGTAAATTTGCATGCTCGCGTATCGTCCGAAGTCTTGTAAGCACCTGCCGCAGAGGATCTGGCGAATCCAGAAGGTGTAACAAAAACTTGTAGTTTTTTTAGACGCTGGTTTTTAGGCTGATTTTATTACTGAAGCCACGGCTAAGTTTTTAGCGCTAAACCGTACTGAAGTCAACGTTTCGGTCAGTGGAGACGATGACCTAAGCACTAACGTTAAATACAGCACCTGTGCTACTATAAAAACGCGCTTTATTAAATTCATTAAAAACATAAAATTTCTCATAGTTCCCAACATCAGTAAGGCAATGACGTTGGCGCATATAGATCCCTTGCATTTTGAAATTCCAAAAAATATTGCACTTGCGGATCTGTAATTCTGCAAACCATCGAGAGTAGATGCCTTGATAGGTGTCAATTTATTTTATAAACTTCTAAGCGTAGGCCAAATCTAATTAAAAAATTATCCGGATACTGTACTCCAAAAGACACAGCTTGGATGGGTCGTCGCAAGGGGCCATATATATTATTCTTTTAAAATAAAATAACGGAAAAGTTATCTTTTTTACTGCAGTTGTATAGAATCACTGTAGGACTTGAATGCCTAGAGCATACTGGTCTATAAATCAACTATGAACCAGAAATCGCTGAAAAAATATCACGACCACTTGCTAGTGAAAATTTTTATAGATGAACTAAGCGACTCTCTTGGATGTAAGCTGAGACGGCAAACCGCTAACATGATGGATGAGCTCCTGGAATTATTAGTACAAGATATGATAAGCCCAGAAACCCATACTCAAGATAAGTACAAACACCTTAGCCAATACCAATTGAAAAACATACAAGATACAGAGCCGCAACCACATAGACAGTGTGAAACAATAATCGTACACAATGAGAGTCAAAGAGTAGTATGAGAATAAAGAAATAGGCAAAAAAATATTGTAAATGCCAAGCCTACAGCAATTAGAATACTAAATCAAAATAACTTCTTAATCAGAATTCAGGAGAAATTCAAAATAAAGCGATAAATAAAAAAAAAGAAAAGTTTATTAATGAATTACGATTAATAAAATACAAATCAAGAAACAGGAAATTGAAGTAAATATGAAGCAAGGAAAAACGGAATCTTAAAACACTCCAGAAGAAGTTTGTCATATAGAAGTAAACAAAAAAGTAGTTAAAAAATTTAACAAAATAAAAATCGATGACAATTTCATTAATAAGAAGTAACCATCAAACAAGAC
Organism: Panorpa germanica; assembly: GCA_963678705.1. Classification (NCBI taxonomy): domain Eukaryota; kingdom Metazoa; phylum Arthropoda; class Insecta; order Mecoptera; family Panorpidae; genus Panorpa; species Panorpa germanica. The sequence goes on from CAVMBN010000149.1 coordinate 35,908, forward strand.
ATAGAGGATCAGAACATGCATAATTTCAAAGTAGAAAATCAGCAAAAGATCAAGCATGAAGATCCGAAAAAACAAAATATACAGTATTCTAAAGTAGAAAAATCACAAAATATAAAGTAAGAAAGAGCAGAAAATAAGAAAATTAAAAATTTTAAAAGAGAAGGGAAAAAGCAGAACTAATTCATACCTGAAAACAAAAATATTTAGAAAAAGAGGCACACACTGTGTGAATAAATGATCACATAAAAAAAGAAATTCGTGGACTGAAAATAAGAAGTTCCGCACAATTAAAAAAATTACATGGAACCAAAAGAAATAAATACAAAAACTGAACTGGCTACAAAACCTAACCAAGAAAGAACATGCCCAAAATCAAGACAAATTTAATAGCAAACAACAAAATAGATCACCAGACCAGGAAAAAAATCTGTTAAAACTCCTAAATACTTTCTACAAAAGTACTTTGCATAATAAATAGTAAAACCTAATTTTTATTTTTTTTTAAATCTATTTGGTATTATAAGATATAACACTCCAGGATAACTTCACTCCAGTACAACAGATAAGTCCACATTTAAAAATCAAGTCAGTACTGCTAAGTCAGCTACTATGAAAACACACATGGTTTTTAGACTTAAAATCTATTCCCATATAATTAAATAAATAAATGTAAACAATACACGTTATTAGCATGAGCACCGCTAATGTTAAAAATCCAAAGTAGCTGAAGCAGATATATACCTGAATACTAAAAAAAAAGAAGGCAATAACCGAATAAAACGTAATATCCTTTTAACCATATAACAAAAATTTAAAGGACGAAAGCTCAGAAAGTGAGAACAAAAATAAAAAAACTGCAATCGAGTTTAATAAAAAGAAATAATTAACGTTTTATTTGAGCGCACCGCAATAGATGTCAATAAGTCAAGATTCAAAAAATATAAAAACTCACTCATAAATTACATTCAATAATTACTTAAAATCTCAAACAAGAGTCCTTTTATGTTTAGTAATTAAACAAAACAAATATCTTACTCTATCATAAAAGTCATAAATTATACATTTAAAAACTATAAATCAGAACCATGATCTTTGTAGTAGGGTCCCAGGCTGATTTTAGGAATCACTTTACAATTGACTCAGGGTTCTACCCTTGGGTTAATATACAACATTAGTATATATATAGTTCGTAAAGATATAATAAGTTAGTCTGTAAAATTAGAAACATCAATCGAGATCATTTTACTTTCGCTTGCTCAAGAATCTATAGGATAACACCACAATAGCTGTACGTGTTATCTTGATTCAGTAATAGTCAATTGCTATCGTAGATTATTGACATTACCATAATTTAAATTTAAAAATACAAAAGTATAAATTGTAAAAGAAAGAAATCAAAAAGTAAATAAAATATATAATAAAATATAAATAAATAAACATAAATAATTGTTTTATTTATGTCGACTACGACATATGAATTAATAAGTAAATTAACTACCAAATATAAATTTGTTAATTACTTTCGGCTCCAGGAAGTATACATTAACTAGCGCAGTCGTTAGGATAATTTGCTTTTTTGGAAAATAAAAAGTAAAACCCAGTTCTTGAAAAAATTATAAAAGAATCTACAAAAGTGTATTAAGTAAATATTTTTATGTTAAAATGCACAAAGTTTTTTTTTTCTGTAAAAGTGAAAAAAAAATAAAAAAAAAGTGTACGAAAGTTTTTTAAATAAAAGAGTTTAATAAAAGTTTTTAAATAATTATAAGAAGTGTACAAAAAGATACTTAAAAGTATAGTGTAAGAATGTGTAAGAATAAGAAGTGTACTAAATTTTTTTTTAAATTATTAAAAAAAGTGTACAAAGGGCAATTAAACGAAATACAAAAAGTGTTTTATAAAATAAAAAATTAATTTTAAACACATAGTTTTAAATAAAGAGCAAAAGGAGTCGAAACCATCCTACAGCGAGACCATAAAACGGAACCATAGAATCTATATCAATAATACTTGTAATATAACTGTAAGTAGTGAATATTACTAAAATTCCTTTTCACAAATTCCTAATATCCAAATATCAAATTTTTTAAAATAATAATAATAATAATAGGCTTTATGCGGCATAATGAACTAAAACAAATGAAAAATAATAATAATGAAACAATGAACTAAACTCTTTATTAAATGAAGTTGAATATAAAACAAAAATTTGAAAATGGAAAAATGTATTGTTACAACTACAAGAACTAAAAAGACAACTCGCAGAACTACGGCACAACAATATAATTTATAGCGATTGTTATTTTGATACTGTTAAAACATTTTACGGAGAACCCGTAAAGTTAAGTACTTTTATAAGACGGGTAGACAATATAGTTTACATGTTCAGAAATGCAGTTAATGAAACCAAAACGTGGATAGTTCTAGTAGTTTTATCAAAGTTGGAGGATTCCGCTAAAAGGGTGACGCTTAACACATGGGAGGACCTGAAAAAAGTACTAATCACTAACTTCTCGGACCAAAGAGATGAAGGTACCCTTATCTTAGCAGTTAGTGAACTGATACAGGAATCACATGAAAGTACGACAGAATTTTTTAATAGTCAGACCATCTGTCAGCTCTATTGGCCTATAATAATCAATATATATGTAATCTTCTTTTCAAGGAAAAATTAAACCTATATACAAAGGTAATACTAAAATCTTTTACCAGAGGTTTGAGAGGAAAACTAAGAGAATGTATAAGAGCAAGAATGCCAAGCTCTGTGGAGAGGCATAATCGTATGTGTTAGAAGAGGAAAATATACAACGCATGCAGTGCAAATACTACTCATCTTATTCACCAGATAGACCAACACAAAGTTTTAAATCACCTCACCAGAAACCGCAAAATAAACCCTTCCCACCAAAACAATCATTTATACCTTATCAAAAAAAACAATTAACCGAAACATTCATTTATACCTTGTCAAAACAATTTCCAACCAAAACCATCAATAACGCCATGCACGCAATCATATTTACCTATTCCATCACAATTTATTCCAAAACCTAATTTACCTATTCCAAAACCAAAATATCAACCTATTTAACAAAATACCCAAAACTTTGAGTCTATGGAGACTTCAGAAATGATACGTACGAATTACCTGAAACAACAAATACAAAAACCATATATTGAAAATGAAAATACACCTGAAGATCATTATAAATATTTTGAAATAGAACCAGAAACTGAAATCGAAAATACATCTGAAGAACATTATGAATATTCTGAAATAGAACCAGAAACTGAAATCGAAAATACATCTGAAGAACATTATGAATATTCTGAAATAGAACCAGAAATTGAAATCGAAAATGCAGCTGACGAGCATTGTAAATATTTTCAACAAGAACCAGAAGTTGACAATGCAAAAGAACTAGAAGAATATTATAAACACATAGAACAACAGCCAGAAATAAAATATGTTTTAAAAATAAGTATACTTACATTCCATACAAACAACAAACTCGAATGCAAAATATTAAATATCGACAAGAATGTTTTTATCAGCATCACAAACAATCCGGTGTGACATTAAGAAAAATTGAGAAAATACCTGCCGAATATTACAAATATTACGAACAACCTGGTGACCTCAACAAAGCAGTCTATGATCGGATAAACCCAATTAGAGTAAACAGCAACAACTCAAACCTTACTCAAATATCAAATACATTCTCGAATATATAAAATTTAATAAATTAAATAAAGTTTTCTTTATTTAGAATTAAATTAAAATTATGCCAACAAATATGCTATGACACTGACCCCGCAAAATCTTCTACTATATAATTACGCATTGATTATTACTAAAAACAATTAAATGTAAACAAAATTATATCAACAAGTTTCATAATTTAAGTAATAAAATGCAGATGTAAAAAAACCTTTTTGATATATATATATATATTTATATATATATATATATATATATATATATATATATATATATATATATATATATATATCATATACTTTTGAGATATATAATCAACTTAAATTTGAAATATCCAATAAATTTAAAAATAAACAACTTAATTTTAAACTATTCAACATAAATGAAAATTAATCGACAAATTGTAGTTAAAATAATATACTATAATACTCATAATTACGTTGCAGAAGCCTTATTAAGAATTAAATTAAATTTACTTTTGTCATAATATGACGCCGACTCATTGTATAGCACCCGGACTTAAAATAATGGACCTTTATCAAATGAATATTTTAATGTAACAAATCATAGTCACAATACAAATTATTTTGATGTATTAAATATGTAATTTACGTAAATGAATTAAATAAATTCACGACTATCACACATATATTACCAATAACAGAAGGAACTCTGACACTGTTTAATCAACACTAAAAATATAACCAAAATTTAAATTAAAAGTGAACTACCTAACTAAAAGTCACATATAATAAAAAAATAAGTTAACATGCTAAATTCCTTAATAAAACATACCTTTTATCAATATTATCACCTGTACTGTATACCTATAAAACAACCTTTTTTTTATCTAACAATATTCCCTCCTAAGAAATATTTATTACTGTCGAATGAGTATTATTTACAGTGCAACAAACCATATAAACAAATCAAACAATTAGATTTTATCACCCAACCAGATGAATTCAATGATACTCATATTCAAAACTAATATCATTAAGTAAATTCTTAACTAGATTTAACATAGATGTAACATCATATAAATACTAACAATTATTGTACTATGTATTATTATAACTCTATTATGTATTATTGTTAATGTAGTATTTTATCTAGAATTATTATAACTAATAACTAAAATAAATAAATATAAAATGTTACAATTATTAATAGATCAAAACTAAACCATTGAATCTAAAGTAAAATTAATTTCAATAAATTAAAATGTAATTTTCCTTCTAAAGGTGGAGGAGTTAACATGGGACATTTTAAAATGCATAATGTCAAACCCATAACCTACATTTATTTTTATCTTTCATTCCTTTAAAAACTCACTCATAAATTACATTCAATAATTACTTAAAATCTCAAATAACAAGAGTCCTTTTATGTTTAGTAATTAAACAAAACAAATATCTTACTCTATCATAAAAGTCATAAATTATACATTTAAAAACTATAAGTCAGAACCATGATCTTTGCAGTAGGGTCTCAAGCTAATTCTAGGAATCACTTTACAATTGACTAAGGGTTCTACCCTTTGGTTAATATACAACATTAGTATATATATAGTTCGTAAAGATATAATAAGTTAGTCTGTAAAAGTAGAAACATCAATCGAGATCATTTTACTTTCGCTTGCTCAAGAATCTATAGGATAACACCACAATAGCTGTACGTGTTATCTTGATTCAGTAATAGTCAATTTCTATCGTAGATTATTGACATTACCATAATTTAAATTTAAAAATACAAAAGTATAAATTGTAAAAGAAAGAAATCAAAAAGTAAATAAAATATATAATAAAATATAAATAAATAAACATAAATAATTGTTTTATTTATGTCGACTACGACATATGAATTAATAAGTAAATTAACTACCAAATATAAATTTGTTAATTACTTTCGGCTCCCAGAAAGTATACATTAACTTACGAATGGCGTAAACATATAACCCTTTAAACTTTCACTTGGAACATTTTAATATAGGATAATTAAAAATCAACTAGAAAGAAGCGTTATAATTATATTCCTTACGATCCCAAATCAACAATGTCACTTCAATATCTTTGCGAACAATACACTTTGGAGATAATGAAATAGTATATAAGTGATCCTAATCTAACTAAATCTTAATATAACCATAAGCTGCATCACACAGTGATTATTGGCGCACGTCCTTTAGAGACTATGTACAAACTGCATCGCGCATTAATTATTACCTCAAATATATAAATATTGTTTTATTAAAATATAAATAAACTCCCTAAACGGTAATTATACATATTTGGATTAATTAAATAGAATAGTTTGTAATAATATTACTTATTTTAATTCTATTTTTAAATTTAAATATTTAGTTTATATATAAATTTTAGCGGATGATCAATATTAATTTTTTTATTTTATTACCAAAAATTTATTTATATAAAAAACTATTTTATCAAAACAACATTTAGCAAATATCTTTCTTTGAAGTATACATTATTTTCTCGGTATTGACAAGTGTTCCTTAGACTTTGTTTCGAATATGATGTTTATCCACTTTAGAATTGTTCCACGTTGCTTATTTACTTTATTGCTTCATCTGAAGGAACAATTGCAAACTTTCACTATTCATATAATACGTTTTAACTATGTAGCCGCGGTGTTTACCAGACAAATTTTCTATTGCAAATGGATCAGTAAATGGTGCAGATGGAGAGGAGTTAGTAATCTTCATCCTCATCGTCATCATCTTCCAAAATATCTTCGCTTACTTGAAATATTCCCGTTTCACTGGCGTACCTGTTTATTATATGGAAATTAAAATTATAAGTTTTGTACCAAAGTTCTATTAAGTTATGTTTAAAAATAATATTAAAGGGTTTATTCTAGTTTAGATGCTTTGGTTGAGTTTGGACCTATGTATCTATATAAGCTTGAGATTGGCTTATCTGCGATGTTGACGGTTTCCAATTTCTCAGATTGATTGATTGCTTCTAACTCCTTTGATAGCGATAGATTGCGCCAAAACTTCTCGAAGGACCTTTTTGTTATTAAATAATTAATAACAATTTTTTATTTTTGCTTTAAATCAAATAGCAGCAAAACACTAGTATTTTACATAAAACATTTATTATACAAATACACTTGACGAATTACAATAATTGAAATTAAATGAATAATTATATGTATCAATGATAATGTGATACAATTCACTATTAAATTTTATTATGATTATTAAACTGTTGAAAGTTGGAGTTTATATTTTAGATGTTTACTGTTCTAGTTGATAGCTAATAATTTGGTGTTTATTGTACGACGTTTGAGTTAATAATTAAAGATATTTAGTGATGCTTACTGTATGAAGTCTGAGTTAATAATGATTATTTTAATAGTGTTTTATCAGTACATTGATAGAAAGAATGCATTTGGCAGGCCAGCTGTGTGACCTTGGTACAGACTTGTACAATGCCAGAGTAATAACAATAGCTTTGTTAATTTATTCAATAACAAAGAAAAAATAAATTATTTAGTTAAACAAAAGAATTATTACAAAACTTAAGAGATAAAAATATACAAAATTATATTCTAATGAAATACATTAAGAACGTGAAATATCTATATAAATATATAGATTGTGTATGCGTTCTTAACCATGCTTAAAAAAAAGGCTGAAAAATTTAGGAATTTTTTCTTATAAATGTAGATATAAAATTTGTTGAGCTAACTTTCTATATACATAAAACATTTAAAAATAATATTTGAAACACGTAATATACACAAAAATACTCTTTGAAAAGTATATATGTCGCTGTCGGCGTTGATATCTCGTTAACGGTTCATTTGAACCGAGAAAATCAAGCATATTTAGATATGACTATTATTAATGAATAATAAAATACTGCAAATACTGTTCTTGGCAAAAAAACATAGTAAAAATTAAATTTTTAATACGGTTTTAGAATGCGCTGAAGCTATTCATTTGTAGAATATGTGGTTAAAATTTCTAGGATTGGTTCAGTGGTTCCGGAGAAATCACCGCCGCCAACCAAACTAAACGTTGTTACAGAAAAGTGTTTATAAGTTTCTTAATGAAAAATTAAATAATCTGCGATGCCCACACCGTTTTAAAGTTTTAACACCTAAACGATTTTATGTATATTATAAACCTAAATGAACTCTTAGTTTGAAACGTGCAAATTAAAAAATTATATTATAACCAACCAATATTCTTTCAGTTCCCGAACCTTTTAGTAAGTAATAACCAATTACTATCTCGTTTTTTAATTTTATTCTATAATATTGTTGTTTTATTAATTTATGTAATTACAACTGTCAACAGATCTGGACAAAAATATGCATAAAAGTTAAATTATAAATTAATTTTATGTTTTTAAAAACAAAACTGTAAATGTACTTTAATGAGTGTTGTCTAAACATGTGAGGAGTGAAACTGCATTATGCAATTGTTTGTGTAAATACCAATGTTTTTTACTACTAATTTCCTGCTCCTGTGTCAACAAATGCGCTATGGTATCATTTCTTCCTACACCTCTTTCCTGTGCTATTTAAAAATACTAAATATTTTATACCAAAATATGGTGTAATAAACATTAGCTTTCAACGAGACAATAAGTGTTTTGCAAAAGCACGATTTACTACTAAAAACATTACATAAAAACAATTATAGACATTAATTATTGATAAGTATTAGGATAAGTGTTTAATTAAACCATTCTCTTGCGATTTATGACCCCGATGTGTTAATCATTATAAAATAAACTAGCTTTTACCCCCGTCGCAAGCGACGTCTGTTTTTTGTGTGTGGCTTGAATTTCATGTCAAAATTTAATTCCATTTTTAAATTGAAATAATAAATAAACTCGTCCTATATTAATTTTACATATAATAACAATTAATTTTTCATACAAACTGACTAAGAAAATATATTTTTTATATTAAAATAAAAAATATTTTCAATTTATGCGTTATTTGACCAACTTTTTTTCAAAATTTGGGATTTTTTTTTTGATTAGTAAATAAGTTACCTAGGTTAGCCTATATACAAAATTTCAACTTTTTAGCACAATTTTTACATTCGAAAAATAATGTCCCCCGTGCCTCCAAATAAAATTTTGAAATTTTGAATTTTATATTATTTATAATATACTTAATTATTCTAGAATTTAGAATATGAACTTTCTTTAACGTTTCCTACCGGGCCCCCGAATTTCTTCAACCCCCCCTTTTTTAATTTTTTAATTTCTAATTTTTGAGAAATGTCAGCATTAAATACCTTAATACACATGCAAAATTTCATCTTTCTATAATTTACGAATTAAAAGTAATACAGCAAAAAAGGGCTCACTTTTTTTCCATTTTTTTTCAAAATTACGGGTTTCCAGGAAATTCAGGGAAAAATCCGGGGACGCTAGAAGTCTTAGATTTTTTTCTCTTTAAAGTCTCTTTCAAAGTCTAAGGTTTACCCCCGTCGCAAAGCGATGTCTTTTTGGCGTGTATCATTTGAATCCAATAAAATAATTCGTAATTACATTTCATATATAACTGTTCTATTTTTAAATTGAAATAATAAATAAACTCGCACATATACATTAACACATATATATTGACTAAAAAAATATATTTTTTTATCAAAATAAAAAATATTTTTAATTTATGCGTTATTTGACTAACTTTTTTTCAAAATTTGGGATTTTTTTTTTTGATTCGTAAATAAGTTACCAAGATTAGCCTATATAAAAAATTTCAACTTTCTAGAACAAATTTTACTCTCGGCAAATACTGCCCCCCGTGCCCCCAAATAAAATTTTGAAATTTTGAATTTTTTTTTATTAATACTATACTTAATTATTCAATAATCCAGAATATGAACTTTCTCCAAAGATCCCTACCGGGCCCCTGAATTTCTTCAACCCCCCCTTTTTCAATTTTTGAATTTCTAATTTTTGAGAAATGTCAGCATTAAATACCTTAATACACATGCAAAATTTAAATTTTCTATCTTTTACGAATTAAAAGTAATACAGCAAAAAAGGGCTCACTTTTTTTCCAGTTTTTCCAAAATTTCGGGTTTCCAGGAAATTCAGGGAAAAATCCGGGGACGCCAAAAGTCTTAGAATTTTTTTCTCTACGAAATAGGATATTTTCAAAAAGATCGTGGGAGCCGTTTTCACGCTGCCATACAAAATTCAGTACCAAACATATAAGAATATAAGAATAGATTCAAACACCTGGGACATTATAATAAACTAGCTTTTACCCCGTCGCAAAGCGACGTCTGTTTAATATATATTATTTGAATTTCATAAAGTAATACGTAATTTCATTTCAAATTTTTCATATTAAAATTAGAAAAGCACTGTCGCTATTTTTTAGATATCATACTCGTACATGAAATAAATAAATATTTTAAAATGAAAATGTTGTATTTCATCTTATATGATCTACTACTTTAAAATTGCTTATTGGAACAAATATTCTACAGGATTTACTTATTATATCATATCAAAAAAAATTAAAATTCTAGTTTTATAATAATTTTTAAATGTTTCATAATTAAATTTAAATATTTCTGTTAAATATATTAAATATAGATTTATATACATCGTCTTCATTTTTCGTACACTTTAATATACATAATTAAAATTATTTCTTCATTAACCAGTAAACAGTATTCTTTGTATTTTTCATGTTGTTATCATTCTTGTTGTTTCTTCATAAACGTATAGCTATTAACGCACTGTCGTTTCAGATTGTCATGCCTTAATCGGTGTGGATAAAACATCTTCTGTGATAGTAAGACAGTAGTCTTCTGTGATGTTGGCGGTTATTATCTCATTACTATTCCAGGTTTAGCATTTAAATAGTAGCACTTTATTATTCCCCTCCTAAAAGAAGCATTCTTAATAAATAAATAAAGAAAATATACTGAATGCAAAACAAATAAATTATGCACTTACAGTTTGTACATGTGATGAACAGCACTAATATCTGCTTCATTGAATTGTTTATCAGAATAATAGATAATGAATTTCCCGTAAGCCGGGTCTTTGTTGTATTTTATAAATATACACGATCAACTAAAATCTTCTTATTGCCACGGCCCTTTTTTCGCTCTGTAAATTACAATAACATTAATTTACATCGTACTTGCATGATCGTCTTAAACAACATGAAGAATATATTGTATTTATTTTTAATAAAAGGATAATATAGAATAGTAATAATATTTGTAGTAGTTATTTCACAAAAATTAAACACAAAAATAATGTTTTGCAACATCAAAAGCATTAATTCATTTGTTTAAAAATCTATTTAAAAAGCATAATCCCTGAGAATGTTATGTTATTTTAAAGAATCTCAGCATAATGATATGATTGTATCATCATGCTGATATATATAATTGTGTCGTAAAGGTATTTTAGGTTACTTTTTAACGTATTTCAGACAAATGATTCTTCCATACTGGTAGGTCGAGACACACTTTATACACTTCTTAGTTGCAAAGACCTAAAACTTAATATGTACTATATTAATATTAATATTTAATGTTAATTATTTGTAATAGCAATATTCGTATTAATAATTAATAATATGAAAATAATTAATAAATTAATTATTGAAAATCATCATTTTTTCAGGCCTCTGAGTACCCCTAACCCCTTAAAAAGGAAATATTCTTTTTAGTTAATTTATCTGCAAACGTTGTAATAAAAATACTGATCTGGGAACAGTTTTTACACATTAGACTACACTTAAAAATGTATTACGATTAATGATTTGTAAATAAGAGTATTTTTCTAAACGTTATCAAATAAATCATGCGACAACACCAGCGAGCAGGTAAAGAATATGAAACAAATTTTTAAAATATATTATTCATATGATAATGTAGCATGCATGTAGTTATGTAGAAGTTATTTCAATATGAATATGACTGAATTTTATAAATTTGAAACTTCGTTGTCGGGAGAGGAGAGGACCAACATAGGATTATAAAAAGGAAAGAATTCATAAAAGGATATGTGGTAATCTGAAAACAAATAAAATGCCAATAACATACAATATAATATATATAACACTTACATCTAAAAGTAAATAATAAAGTAATAATAAGTACTTAAATAATAAATCTCAATTATACCTATCTAAAAGCAATTAAATGATAATCTCACTCTCCCGATCAGAGTATTTGTTTAACAAATGACTGCTAAAAGAAAAATACGGAAAGAGAATTTAAAATTTAAGAACACTACTATTTGGCTTGAAAACAATGAAATATAACACTATTACTTTTAAAACACGAAAAGCAGGTAAAATGGCAAACAGTACATCGCTTCGTACACACAATATAATATATATAACACTTTCATCTAAGGGTAAATTATAAAATAAAAATGAGAGCTCAAATAATAAATCTCAATTATATCTATCTAAAAGCAATTAAATGATAATCTCACTCTCCCGACCAGAGTATTTGTTTAACAAATGAAAGCCAATAGAAAAATACGTAAGGAGAATCTAAAATTTAAGAGTAAATAATAAAATTATAATAAGAACTTAAATAATAAATCTCAATTATACCTATCTAAAAGCAATCAAATGTTAATCTCACTCTCCCGACCAGAGTATTTGTTTAACAAATGAAAGCCAATAGAAAAATACGTAAAGAGAATCTAAAATTTAAGAGTAAATAATAAAATAATAATAAGAACTTAAATAATAAATCTCAATTATACCTATCTAAAAGAAATCAAATGATAATCTCACTCTCCCGTCCAGAGTATTTGTTTAACAAATGAAAGCCAATAGAAAAATACGTAAAGAGAATCTAAAATTTAAGAGTAAATAATAAAATAATAATAAGAACTTAAATAATAAATCTCAATTATACCTATCTAAAAGCAATCAAATGATAATCTCACTCTCCCGACCAGAGTATTTGTTTAACAAATGAAAGCCAATAGAAAAATACGTAAAGAGAATCTAAAATTTAAGAGTAAATAATAAAATAATAATAAGAACTTAAATAATAAATCTCAATTATACCTATCTAAAAGCAATCAAATGATATTCTCACTCTCCCGACCAGAGTATTTGTTTAACAAATGAAAGCCAATATAAAAATACGTAAAGAGAATCTAAAATTTAAGAGTAAATAATAAAATAATAATAAGAACTTAAATAATAAATCTCAATTATACCTATCTAAAAGCAATCAAATGATATTCTCACTCTCCCGACCAGAGTATTTGTTTAACAAATGAAAGCCAATAGAAAAATACGTAAAGAGAATCTAAAATTTAAAGCACTATTTGGGTTAAAAATGATAAAATAAAACATCATTACTTATAAAACACGGAAAACAGGTGAAATCGCAAAGAGTAAATAATTTCGAACCGTAAAGACGATGGAAGGTTTTTAAGGTTAATAGTTTAATTATGTAAAAATTAATGTGAACTATATAATAAAAAAATAATGAGAACTTAAAAAATAAATCTCAATTATATCTATCTAGAAGCAATTAAATGATAATCTCACTCTCCCGATCAGAGTATTTGTTTAACAAATGACTGCTAAAAGAAAAATACGTAAAGAGAATCTAAAATTTAAGGATACTATTATTTGACTTGAACATGATGAATTATAATATTATTACTTATAAAACTCGAATAGCAGATGAAATAGCAAAAGGTATTGGAGGTATCTATTCTAATAAAAGTACATTTTTATAAACAACATTGGATGTAAATATATCTTTCTTTGATTTAGTAACAGAAGTTAATGTTTCAATTTTTAAATTATTGGATGATTTAACCCTTGAAAACGCGACATATAATTGGCCATGAGTAAAAACGGGTTCCCGTAATAAAACACCTACTTTTTCAAAAGTTTGACCTTGTGATTTATTTATTGTCATAGCAAATGCTAATCGCACAGGAAACTGAACTCTTTTAAGTATAAATGAAAGATTTATATCAGAAGGAGCTAACACTATTTTAGGAATAAGAGCGCGATCACCGGTGTGACTTCCAGTAATTATTTCTGCATCTATTACAGATGTATAGATATGTTTTACAATTAAACGGGTTCCATTGCAAAGTCCACTATTAGCATTCATATTTCTTAAAAGCATTATGATTGCACCTATTTTTAAATTTAATTTATGTGGAGGCATACCCGATGGTGTCAAACTATTTAAAAATTCTACTGGGAAATGATTTTGTTCTGTATCAGAATCAGTTGAAACAGAGTCATGACTTAAAGAGCAAATTTGTTCCCCATCCAATAAATTTAAAATTTTTTCATTAATCTGTAATGTGTCTTCATTTAATGGACATAAAATTACGCGAGATTTTAATTCATCAAGAGTAACTAAATTAATATCGCCGTATATTTCATCGACTAAAGGTTTGGCGGAAATGAATTTATTTGGAATTTTAACCATGTTTACTACACTACCTGGACAATCATTAATTAGTCCATCTCCAAGTTGTAATAACCACGTTTTAAAATCGATTTCTTCTTGCGCAACTCTCATGTTAATTGTCAGATGCTTAATTTTGAAAAGTGACCATAACCTGCTATTTTGAATACACGTTGAAACTATATCTGCAACCGTTCCGCGTTTAACAACAGGAAGACATTGTCGAAAATCTCCTCCTAGTAAAATGATTTTATTACCAAATGGCTTATTATTTTTCATTAAATCGCGAAGGCACATATCTACTACATCTAAAGCAAAGTAAGGCGCCATTGTAACCTCGTCCCATATAATTAACTTAGCTGATTTTAATAACTTCCCATCAATAGAGTTGTGCCTTATGGATGAAGTTGAATTTCCATCTAGGGGAACCGGTAATTTAAACTGTGAATAAATTGTCCTCCCCGCTTTCAGTAAAGTCGCAGCTATCCCTGTCCAAGCCACAGGTATAGCAGTTAATCCCATTCCACGTACGACGTGTAGTAAAGCAGTATAAAGAAATGTTTTCCCAGAACCACCCGACCCATGAATAAAGAAATATCTTTGCTCTTCATTATCATTGTTTATGCAAAGCATTATTTCATCAAATACGTTTTTCTGTTCCGAATTTAATTGATTACTAAAATTAACCCCTTGCTCAAATTCTTCTGTTTGGTTAAATGTTTCCCTAGCTAAAACTAAATTTACATTACGATATTCCAGAAATCCAAAATCAGTATAATTGAAATTATGTAATTTAAAAATATCAATGATGTCATTGATAGCTAACTGTTCCGCAGTTTCTTGGTTATAAGTTAAACTATAATCCTCGCATAAAGTTACTTTATGATTATCCCATAATAAATTAGGATCGCAGGGTTCGCAAAAAATACAAATAAAAGCAAATAGCTGTCGTAGCTGTTTGGGCATTTTACAAATTGAAGCATCATCTAAACAACGATCCCATTGAGTAGCATCATTCAATAAACCTAATTGTTTTGCTGTTTCGTGGAAAGTGGAATATTCGATTCCATTGAGAGTTCGCAAGTCTTTGAAACATGTAGCGCCGCGTACATGAAGCAACAATAACCTTAAATAAAACCTTTCACCTTCTTTAGGACTAACACTATACATTCTCGGAATTATCAAATGACTTATGCGCTGTCTTAAAGTCCATGTCTTTTTGCGATCAAAAATGTAATGTTCGGGTATTTCCGTATACAAATAAGTTTTAGCCTCTACCGATGTTGAATTTAATTTAAACCAAGCCGTTAATGTAGTTTCTGAAGACTTTGCTAATGCAGATTCTTCATTTCCTTCAGTAAATAAAATATTTTGTTGGTTTTCTAAATGAACTGCTAACCTATATATAGTGTGTGTTTTATATTGCAGATCGAATGCAAATATTCTCCACATAGCTTCCGGTGGTGATACATATCGCGCGTCTAAATAAAATGAAACTTCATCCCAGTCTAATTGTGCTTGTCCTTCAGATGTTATTTTAACATTGGCACAATCATGGCCCTTATATATATATTTAAATAAATATTTTACGCTTTTAACCGAAGCGCAAATTTCAACATTAATGTGGCATCTATATTTCAAGGAAAGGAATCTATTGTACGGTACAACCCATCTATTATCTACTGTATGTTTTATAGTGCCTTTTGCCGTGTAAAAATCAATTTTTGAATTATTATCCCGACGTCTGTACAAAGAATACCCGTTACTGTTATTTACAGTGGAAGCTTGAAATGATTTCGGAAAATCTTTACTGCATTTATTGTCTTTCATGCATGGAGCATTTAAATTATATGGTCCACATAGACCGTGAATCATACATTTCTTGACCACATCAAATAAAATGGGATGAGTTTCACTATCTGGAATTTCTGCAGATACAACTTTATCAATAAGTTCCGTGTTTCGAATTTTATTTTGATTATTTAAAATGATTAGAATGTGAATGTGAGGTAAACCGCGTTTCTGAAATTCAATAACAGACATTAGAGCTGTTACCTTACCGAAAATATGTCTTTTCAATAGATCGTCAAAGAGTTTTTTCACTTTTAATTGAAATACTCTAACAACTATATCGGGACGATTTTCGGTTCGTTGATTATTAAGTAAATTACTTTTAATTTCTGGCCACTCGGGATTACATGTCATTGTAATAAACAAATCCGGTGAACCATATTTACAAATAATTCCCATAGCATCAAGATAATGTTGTGACATGCTACGTGGACTTCCGACAAATGTACTTGGTAAAATAACCATTCTGCCAGGTATAATTCCTTCATTAATGGATTTATTTTTGACGTAATCCATCAACCCATTATACATTTCTGACCGCAATTTCTTTTGTGTATTTGCGTTCCGAATGAAATTAAGTCTATTACCTTCGATTTTGGAATACGCGTCAACAATATACTGTTGAGTAAGTTTTCCGGCACTAAGAAATGGATTAAAAGAGCCCGTGCATCTAAGTTTATAAGAATAAAATTGACGATGAGAAATTCTTCTTGCTAATGAAACATTTAGTAAATGTTCCGAATGGCCGAGTTCACCGGTTGGACATAACAACGGATAAGTCATTGGATCGCAATTTTCATTAAGAATATTTATGTTACGTAGATTACCATCTTTTTGATAGACACAAATGTCTCTATCAGAAGGTGGTAATCCATCCTTGCTTGTAAAAATTAAAGCTACTTCATTAGTAGACGGCACGTTGTATCGCCGTGGATCTTTTGTGAGCTGCTGAACAATATTCATCTGCACATCAAAAGGGTTTCTACCTTCTAAATTAGCTTTTGCAATCTCCTCTCTTTCTACTTCAGCCATCATTTTATATGCAGCAGCGTATGGATTTACTTTTCTTATTAAAGAATCCAATTGCTCAAATAGTTGTCTCTTGCATTTACGGTTAACATCGCCTTGCATTCTGTTACATATGGCATCATCAGGATCTAGAATATATAGCTGACCATATTGTGGCTGTTTTCCTTCTGTAGGGTGTGCCGATGATATTCTATGGTAAACCTGACCACATATCCTGAAACAGTACGGCCCACGTGTGCCTGGACGGTGATCAATATGTGCTCCAAATGAAGCAAATGCAAGCGAGCTATTGTAATTTCTGATGTTATCCATAAAATTGGAAGAAAGGGGATGCATATTAATCATTAGTTCCATTAACAGCTCTGGAAAAGGGTTAGAAGAGTTCGGAATTGAAACTTTGCCTTTTGAACAGCATAATGAAAATTTCCCATCTGTTGGCTTCTCATTTTTGAAATGAGTTGCTTCACAAAATTGACAGATAACGTTCATAAATCCACAGTTATGTTGTATTACAAGTGCTTCATCGTCTATTTCTTGAAGGGCTGTGTTGAATGTTTGTTGCGATATGGATGGTGCAATATTTTGTGTTTCCTTTTCTCTTTGTGTTTCAAGTTCTAACGGTTTATCTAATTTGCTTTGCTTTTGCAAAGCTATATTATTTAATCTATTGCGTTTTGTCTCTTCTTTTTCACTGGCTAACCTAATTCTTTTGCGAAATAATATTTTTTTTTTTCTTCTGTCTTTTTCTTTTGTACTTTCCTGTAACAATCGCTTTTTGTTTATTAAATTCAGCTTCTTTAGACGAACTTGTCTTGCGTGTCTTGTTTCCAAAATAAATCTCTTCTTAAAATCTACTTTCAGTTTCTCTAGTCTTGTTCTTCTTTTGTCAGGCGTTTCTCTTTTGAATCTTTTAGTATCTCTAACCGCCTGATCTTTTAAGCGAATTTGTTTTAATTCATTCGTTTCCTTAGTTAATTTCTTCTTAAAATCTGCTTTAAGTTTCTCTAGTCTTGTTCTTCTTTTGTTAGGCGTTTCTCTTCTGAATCTTTTGGTATCTCTAACCGCCTGATCTTTTAAGCGAATTTGTTTTAATTCATTCGTTTCCTTAGTTAATTTCTTCTTAAAATCTGCTTTCAATTTCTCTAGTCTTGTTCTTCTTTGGTCAGGCGTTTCTCTTCTGAATCTCCTGCTATTTCTCTCCGCCTGATCTTTTAAGCGAATTTGTTTTAATTCATTCGTTTCCTTAGTCAATTTCTTCTTAAAATCTGCTTTCAATTTCTCTAGTCTTGTTCTTCTTTGGTCAGGCGTTTCTCTTCTGAATCTCCTGCTATTTCTCACCGCCTGATCTTTTAAGCGAATTTGTTTTAATTCATTCGTTTCCTTAGTCAATTTCTTTTTAAAATCTGCTTTCAGTTTCTCCAGTCTTGTTCTTCTTTGGTCAGGCGTTTCTCTTCTGAATCTCCTGCTATTTCTCACCGCCTGTTCTTTTAAACGAATTTGTTTTAACTCACTTGTTTCGCTGTCTAATTTCTTTTCAAAATATGTCTTCAGTTCTTTTAATCTTTTTTGCCTTTCACCTCTAGTTTCTTTACTAAAATTATCCCTATTTCTTAAAATCTGTTTTTGTAACCGTTTATTTTTGTCTTCATCACATTGAGACTCCAATATTGTTTTCCTTCGTACACATTCGGCTTGTTTCGCCTTTTTTAAGAGCCTTTCACTTACTCTTGTTTTTAATATAGTACATCCTCCTTGGTTTTCTTCTATTGACAATACTATATCACTAACTTTTTCTAATTTATTTAACTGCACATTATAATCACTTACTAAAATATCACTTGCTACATTATCACATATTACACCATCACTATTTATATTGGCACTTATTTCACTAATTTCACTGGTAAACTTTGAGTAAGAATATTCACAAATTTCTGAAATATTAATATTACCTGTAATACTTGTTATGGTAATTGGGTTAATTGTAAATAATAAAGAACCCGCAGAATTCTGAAAATTGTATTTAATCAAGTCGACTAAATCAGTTACATATTTATAACACAAAAGTACTGCTTTGCCATTAGAATTTGAAGTAGATTGTCCCTTTAAACCCCTTGAGTGGGAATCAAAGATCCAAAAAAGACTGTTATGTTTAAAGATTGCAAATGTTTGACTGCAAGTAGTGAATAGCCCGTTGTTGTATTTTTTAAAGTATATTTCTAAAAAGTCTCCTGTTAATATATTAAGATCACCTTGTGCAGTGTTCATAAGATCATGACTAATTTTACATGTACCATTACCAATCGATATAATTGGATTAATCTCTTCGATCAGTAAAAATGGGTGACATCCGGGTTTTAAATTTTTTCGATAGCAATTGTCTCCTAGTATTAAAATATAGTCTAATACGTGAGTGGTCCAGTTATTTAATGCAATTAATGAATGAATACATATACTGAATGTAGCTATTGCCGTACATTGAGAATTTTTCGGAAAATTTGTAAAAATATCACTTGCTTGATTAAAATTTGCTTGCATTATTTTATAAGGTTCAGGCAACTTGAATTCAGTTACACCTAATTCAGAGACATTAAGATTTGGAGAACTATAAATGGAAGTTGTAACGATTTCCTCAATGTTTACAGAGTTAGTAGAATTATTTATTTCTGTTAAAGTACTATTGTCCATAGTGCTTAATATACTAACAGGAACAATAGAAAATTGAGTGTTTTCACAGTTACTAAAATTAAATTTAATCAAGTTTATGACATCTAGAAGGTCATTAAAACATAAAAGAACGGATTTTCCATTTTTTTCACAAACAATTTGTCCTTTAATACCTCTTGGATGTGAATCGAACACCCAAAATAAGTCAGACTCTTTAAAAATAACAAAAGTCTCATTACTAATTGTAAATAGTCCTTTTTCATGTTCTACGAAAAATGATTCTAGAAATGAAATTGTTAATTCATTAATACCTGCCTTTGCATTTATAATGTCACCACACAGAGTTTTTGATTTGTCACAATATACGACGTATGTGTGACCTTCTACGGAGATGTTTTGTTTGAGTTTATCAGCTAATAACAAATCGTGTTGATTACCTACAAAATTATCTAAGTAACATCGATCTCCTAATTTTAAAATATCATTTAAAGTTTCTGAATGCCACGTATTTAATGCAGTAGTTTCGTTTACACATATTGCGACAAAGCAATTGAAAGTACACTGCTTACCAAGGGACGTATCACAAAATCTTTTGTCAAATTGACTGAAACTACCTCTTACAATTGATAATGGCTTCTTTAGTTCATTTGCATTAGTTTTTAAATTCCTAATATTAACAGAAGACACATTTCGTTTCCTTCCAAATCCGAATAAAGATTTAGACATATTGAAGAAACAAATAAATATGTTGTATATAAAATAAAATTTAAAAGTATTAACTAAACTATTATTAGATATAGGTAATGAATAAAGATTAAATAAAAGAAATAAGCAAATATTTTAATATAATATACTTAGCTCCTTAAAAGATCTCTGGAATGTAACATACGCCACAGAAAAATTTGTCCTCACGTATATTGTAATATATACTTATATAAACATATGTCCAATGGAGTGATTTAAATTCTTATTTTCCTAAAATTAAAAAAAAACAATACGATAATTAAAAATATATATGGCTACGTTAATCTATAACATAAAGGTAAATGATTATGGAAACTAAAATATTTTGTGGAAACTAAAGTAACATGCAAGAACATAAGTTTATTTAAAATGTGAATAATAAATGTGAAACACGAATAATAAAACATGCACTGTAAACAGAATGGATTGAAAACATGCTTTAGACGCCTTTTTCTTACGCTAGGGCTGCACTGCGGAAAAGAATACTCCAGAAATAATAACAATAAAAATATAAATTATTTCCGCCTACTTTTAAATTTGAATTTAAATGTACCATATATACATTTGTATGATTCAAGTGATGGATTTATTTCTGTACTATTCTTTTTCGCAGTGTAGCTTTAGCATAAGAAAGAGGTGTCTAAAGCATTATTTCGACGAATATTTTTACAATGTAGAATATAAAACATTTATAAATAAATAAAATTAACAAACCAGTAATAAAAATTATACTCGTCTTAGCTCAAAATTAATATAGCAGCAATATATAATAAGTATAATGTGTATCATTCAAGAATCTGAAACAAATAAAAGAATTTCATTTTTCTAAAAGCAAAATTAGCCTCATGTAATTTTTACTGAAGGTATTAAATATGTTATGAATATCGAAAACAGATTACAAATCATTTTAGTTATGTAATGACAGGTGTAATTATGCAATGTCAAACAGATTTGGTAAAACTGCTGTCTGAATGACTTGTCTGTCTTTGATTTGAATTTCACATTTTCGTTTCAATTCAAATTTAGATCTCAATCAATAACAGAGATGTATGTTTGGCCAATATCGATATCAATTAACTAATATCAGTAGAAGCTAAAAGTGTTAAACATCAATACTGAACTGTTAACTTTAACAACTACCAAACCATACTAAAATAGTCCTTTTCTGTTTGAACCATAGACTAAATATGTTAGAATTAAAATAATTTTTAATAACATTGGTAATAAGCCTTTCTAAAATGTGGGAGTTTTGACATTTGCCTTTTTGCATCGAGCCACAGATAAAAAAAATATGAAAGATTGAATTAATTTAGAATAAAATACAAAAATAGATTAGATTAATAACTGTAAATTATTAATAACTTACCTTTACTAAATATATCACGGACCACTTTACTTTGACAGCAAGGGAAACACAATATATGTCTCAATACCTGAAAAACATAGTATAATTATTAAACCATATTTTAAATAAGTTGCATTGTTAATTAAAGCATTTTGTTATCATCAGTAAATAATGTAAATATTTAAAAGTTTCACTTTTAGCACAGTTAAATTTTATCTATTAGCGAGTAACAAAAGTTATATTTTAAGTACTGTCATAGTAATTGTTATTTACTACAGAACATTTTACACTATTAATATGTTTCTATATTTGGTACGGAAATATAACATTTTTATTTACTATTGAAATATTTCTAAACTAATACTCATGAATCCTGTAATATTACATAGAGTATCAGACAATTATTACTATCGTTAAAAAAGGTTTACACAACTCATATTGTAACAACGTAGAAATATAACTGCAAATATAAAATAAGATTAAAGAAAACTTACCTTATATCAATTAAAACGTAATATAAATCAATATGTATAGATTTATTACATAAAGAAATTATTATTAACCACTTAAGAAAACAATTAATATTTATAACTTTATGCAAAAAATATAATAATCTGATCCAACCAACTGCACTGACTTTAACAGACTGAAGATATTCACTTTGTTTATTTGTATGTATTCCCTCCAAAATATTTGCAAAGAATGCAACATAAAAAAACGAAACCAACGTTTCCCGCTATTAACAAATACAATACACACAGTACACAGTACAGGGAGCCAACATGAAAAATATAAAACATTGCAGTAGAGCATTAGTAAACAATTACCATACATTCAACCAGTTAAACTTATACATGTATGGCAAACATATATATTGTATATTACAATACAGATCCATATGCATATGCACCGTCACACCGAGTATATAAATGTTTACAGGAATCTAGCCCCAAAGTTTTTATATCAATAAACTGTTAATATGTGTTCATTTGTTTACATTTAAAAAAAAAATCTTTTAAAATTTAGTATAATTACGTTGTGTAAACATTTTAAATAGTGACGTTCTTTAAATAGTTGGGTTCTTAGGCCAGTCGCAGTACGAAACCGTATTTAAGCGACGGCGAATTCCGACGTAAATCAGCGGGTTGGATGAGCGGCTACTATTCTCAAAGCAAACCGACTCTGTGTGTTATAACACATACATACCCCGTACCGATATGACAGTACTCCTAGCAACTTGTGTACTGTAGGGGGTGTATTGGAGTTGATTTACACTAATATAATTTATCATGAGAGTAAACTTTTACTTTAATTTTTATCGATACACCATTGGTATTAAAGAGACTTTAGCATTTTTTATATATCTGAGTTCTGCTTGGCGTGAATTTTAATTGTATTACGATTTATTGTATTTTTGTGGTGGTATGTCGTTACAGTTACAGTACACAAGTGTGTGGTTTTTATTTCATGTCAAAATTTAATTCCCTTTTTAAATTGAAATATTCAAATCGTTCTATATAAATTCTACTTATAAAAACAAATAATTTTTCATATATTTTTTTTATCAAAATAAAAAATATTTTCAATTTATGCGTTATTTGACCAACTTTTTTTCAAAATTTGGGATTTTTTTTTCGATTCGTAAATAAGTTACCAAGGTTAGCCTATATACAAAATTTCAACTTTCTAGCACAATTTTTACTCTCGAAAAATACTGCCCCCGTGCCCCCAAATAAAATTTTGAAATTTTGAATTTTTTTTTATTAATAATATACTTAATTATTCTAGAATTCGGAATATGAACTTTCTCCAAAGTTCCCTACCGAGCCCCCAAATTTCTTCAACCCCCCCTTTTACAAGTTTTGAATTTCTAATTTTTGAAAAATGTCAGCATTAAACACCCTAATACACATGCAAGTTTTCAGCTTTCTATCTCTTACCAACTCAAAGTTATACAGCAAAAAGTGCCCATTTTTTTTACCAGTTTTTCCAAAATTACGGGTTTCCAGGAAATTCAGTGAAAAATCCGGGGACGCCAAAAGTCTTAGAATTTTTTTCTCTACGAAATAGGAAATTTTCAAAAAGATCGCCGGAGCCGTTTTCGCGCTGCCATACAAAATTCAGTACCAAACATATAAACATATAAACATATAAACATATAAGAATATAAGAATAGATTCAAACAGTTGGAACATTATAATATAGGATGTATGTTTAAATCGTATTGTGTTCAAAAATTTTAAAAGACTTTCTGATTCTTTATGGTGATTCGCCTTGGTAGCACAGTCGCCAAAACAGCAATATATGCATAATTGAAACATATCACACACGTCTGTGATCGTCCGTCGATTTCTTAAATAGCAATAGTTATATTTTTGAATTTATAAGAAACATTTTCAATGCTATAGAGTAACAATGCAGGATCATTGCTTCTCAATACATTAGGATCATTTTGTTATATCCTATATAGAAAATGTGTTTCCTCTTTTCAGGTAATACTGTTTTCTCTTAGTGTTGATTTTTATTATTTTTAATTCACAATACTACTGCATAATACAAACTGCATGCGGGAAGCGCAAACTAGTTATCATACTACATATCTCAATAAACTTTTTAAAATTAAATATTTAACTTATTTTAAAGTGATAATATGTTAATTAAAAGCAATTGTTCTACTGTTTTTGGTAAAAAAGCAAAATGAATTGGGCTTTGTTCCTACTTAATAAACTAGATGCATATCAGGTAGAGAAAAGTAAAACATTTTTGTGATACAGTGAACCGTGTTTCATATATGTCCAAAAACAATGACAATGACAATGCAAGAACAATAAAACTGTCAAATATATAAAATTGTAATGTACAAGGTCATGATATTTTAAAATATGAATCATCTTTTAAATACAAATATATTATTATTATGTACATAATATAATATAAAGAAACATCCTAAATAAAGAAGATAGAAAAAGACATACTACACTATATATCATATAACGGTCTACGGTCGTATATAATCTAAAAAGCACATCACTTAAAATAAAAAGCGTCCTTATATAGCCCAGGTATCAAATTTCAACGTTTTATCACTTTTGTGATATGGCTCTTATAAAATCTCTCCGCTACTGAATTTAAAATTTGTTTTTCCAATTATTTGCAAAAATGTATAATTAGCGATTCAACTCATACCAGAATTTTCAATACTTATAATTTAATTTCTCTGCACCGCCGCCACACTTTTAGCACTATGGTAAATGCAATGCAGCACTCCTATCACTAAAAGCTCAGCATTTCATTGCTCTTTATCCAACTGTTACCCGGCGCCCTGTCACCTCCCACTCCCACAATCATACGCTTTCGAATTCAATAACATTGAATGAATTTTAATTTTAGTTTTCCAGTTATTGGAATATATGCATAATTAATGTTTTAACAATTCGTACTTTTAACTTTTTTAAATAAATATTTCTAGCGTTTGCATTGTTTTTGCTCCGGTAGTTTTAATACAATTCACTTGCACTGCCGCCTCTACTTCTAGTACTACAGTACCTCTATCACACAGGTTATCTATTCCCCTCGTTGCACTAATCCTAGCGCCGCTTAACCACACAGCAATTTGTTTTCGTAATTAATATTGCACTATATAGTTACATACTAAATTTCATATTTATATCTGTATTATAATATAAGTCTCCTCACTTATCGCAACTACTGAAGTAAAATTTGACTTTTTAGTAGAATTTAAACGTTGACAGAGGCTTACATAAAATGCTACAATGCTACATACACTAAATATCATCCAAAATTTCTACCAACAAATTTTCGCCGCCATTGAATTTAAATTTGGTTTCTTCTTTAATGGCAAATATGCGCAAGTAATGTTTTCATAAACACCACTAGTTTCTACTTTCTTTACATAATATTATTTTCATCCTACTCAGGGGTCCTTCATTTAGTGTAAAATCTTTCGATACTGAAAAAATCGCTTTTAACTACATCATTCATTGATGTATCTTCTATGAACTAAAATTACTCGGCGACTCAACATAAGAATTAAAAGACGTGAAAAGAGGGAACACTTTCACAAGAAAGGTTAGTCAACAAATGAAAGGAAAATGTTTAGCTCCGTTGTTATTTTTGTTATCAGTGCAGAGTATAAAAAAAGTAATTGCATAATACTTTATAATACAGAAAAAGTGAAGGTTAGTGTTAATACGGAGAAAGATGCTACATTGACTAGCGTAGTATTTGCTACAAAAATGAAATTGATTTAAATGGATATTGCAAGAGATAATGCAAAATGTTATCCTGATCATCAGCGGATAGATAACTGATTTGAAGGAAAATCAACCAGCAAAACAAAAAGAGATGTAGCACCGAGCCACTTTCAAAGAGGAGAAATGAAAAATTCTTCGCCCTAAACATTAAAACAGCAGCACGAAAGCACAGCACATGTATACATGGAATCAGAGAAAACTTAAAAACAATATTAAAATGAAAAAAATAAATTAATTAAGGGAGGTATAAGATATATATAATGTAATAAAATAACCTCATCCAACATGCATGCAAAGAATGCCGAGAGTAAAGAAGAATACTACAACTACGAAAATAAGTTGGCAAAGAAAAGATTGGGAACAAGCATCCATCATCGCAAGACGAGACAACAATAATCAAAATAAACCTCCATCTCCAATAATTGTAAATAAGGTGGACAACTATGAACATCTAAAAAAAATTCTAGAAAGAACAAGCCATTGAAGCAAACGTTACAGTTCTAAGAGACAGCTGCATGAAAATTAAATGACACAAGAGCAAGTTGGTATACTTTTGAGAATATGTACGGTGGACCAATAAGGATTATAGAAAAGAGGCTCTATTTCTCAAGTCTACCAGAAGAATCTAAAACAAAAAAAATTAAGGTAATGTCAGTGACAAATATCTAAAGCAGTAGAGACAAAACACCATTATCTATGTTTATGATAACAAAGAGGAAGACATTTATCGTATTTACGATATAAAAGAGATTGCTGAAATGACAGTTTCTTAGAAAGCAATAGCTCACACCGCAATGCAAGAGGTGTAAAGAATTTGGACACACCAGGAGATACTGTTACAGTCTTATTTATATATATATATATATATATATATATATATATATATATATATATATATATATATATTGTAACAGTTATATATAATATATATAATAATATAATATATTATATATATTATTATATAATATGTCTTAAATGCACAAAAAATGCTATAGACAGAATACAGAAAGATTCTTAGCATAATTATGTTTTTCGTGCTATATAAAAAAAAATATAGAAAATTACCAACGACACTGGTAGCTTAAGGGCTTTGAGTAGTTTCGAAGACGAAGTAGTGGTGACTTCAATGCCAAAAATACAAACTTGGTTTTTAAGCAAACAAGACCCTAATCACAGTCTGACAAACAGGAAATGGTTCAAAGTGAAATTTTAAGTACAACGAATGACAATAGTAGGAAAGTAAAACACTTATCTACAAAACTACAGTAAAGGGCCAAAGCAAGTACTAGGAATGAAGTGAAAATGGATGGAAACAACTATCCACAAGACTCCAACGGGCGGTGCTACAGACTTCGCTGACGCTTCCTGTTAACACTGCCTTTTAGATTGAGAAACCGAAATTTATAACAGCAGTAGCCATGAATTGATCAATCTTGTTGTCGGCATACAAAGTATAAGAAGAAGCAGAATATATTAGGGGCGATAAAAGGCTACGTACCTAGGAAGCCCGAAAAGTTCTTTTAATAATTAAAAAAAACAACAAAGAGAAGGCGCAGATAAGGCATTTAGCGATAAGAAGGGTGTGGAGAGTAGAGGAAATGTGTTTGTTGCTGATATTTAAGAGCGGCTATGGATATTTGGTAGACTCTAACGAGTACGATGATGTACGGAGCAGAGATATGAAGTGGAAAAGAACAAGCAAAATTTAAAAGAAATCCAAGGAAAATAAAGAGATTAAATGGGCACTAGGGCTGGACTGGTACACCGGGATATATTGTAATAAAGGAAGCGAAAAGAGACAAAATAACAATAGAAGCAGCAATTAAATTCGAAGAAAAAAAAAAATGCTAAAGGCGAGATCCTAAGGAAAATGAGGAAGGAGAATAGAAAGAAAGGTGGAGGAAGAGGAACGAAAAGGAGAAAGTAGTGCTTTGAAAGGAACAGAATGGCGACAGAGGAGGCAGAGAGAAAAACAGATAAAGGTAAATACAGACAATAGCAAATACAATGAAAAATAAAAGAGGATTTTAGAAAAAGATACCGGAATACATACAAGAAAAAGACACAAGGAACATAAGAAGAATCGCAAGAGTTGGACAGGAAAAAGAGAAAGGCAACACATAGATTGAATAGAGAAACGCTAGAGCACATTTAATAAACAAAAAACGATTGCTACAAGAAAATACAAAAGAAAAAGATAGAAGAAAAAAAAATTATTATTTCGCAAAAGAATTAGGTTAGCCAGTGAAAAAGAAGAGACAAAGCGCAATAGATTAAAAAATAAAAAAAAATGACATCAGAAAAATAGAACAAGCAACACAATTTTTACTAAATACTCTTGCCTGAAACAGTGATAACTAATAAAAATCACTAAAATTTATATTCGATCGTGCATTCGCAAGCTAAATAGTCGACGTGCAAATGTTCACTTTTTTGCTCGATTTCTCTACTCGTAAATTTTCGTTAAATTTTCAGGAATAGCACTTTTGAGTAAATCAAGTGATTTTTACGGAAAGAAGAAGAATTTACGATTTGACTGAACTCAGGAATAGCGCCCCAGAAAAGGATGACGATGACCTACAAGACTAATATTAAGCTGCACCTTTGCTATTAATAATTACAATACAGGAAAAATAAAATTATAATAGATTTACGATAAACAGATGTATTATTAAAATATGTTTAAATTATTTCATTTTAATATTGGACGAAATCCAACAGTAATATCTTATATGTTAAAAATCATTGTAAATTGTTTGATGTAAATAATTGTACTTGTCAGTTATTTCCCCTCTATTCCCTCACCTTAAGACATCGCACAAACCAAATCCTTTCATTTCAATCCAATTCAAATACGCATTTCTTTATCTAGTCGAACGACCTTCAAATATTTTCATTCCTTTATTCTTTACAAACCCGTTCCATTTCTGTTATAAACAAAATACATTGTTTTAGATTTAACAAGTAAAATAAAATACTAAATTTTATTCTGTATCAAAAATATAACCAGAGCTGTAACACATAAAACTTGTAGTTGTAATTATAATTTGTAGAAATATTATAAAGATATTAAATTAAACGAAGTGTGCTGTTTCCTTTAAATAATCGGTCCAAATTGGCTTACACCCAATTGAAAAGAACGTTGCACCAAGATCATCAACGAATCGACTCTTGACAACGTTACATGGACCTTTAGAGCCGGATAATTGTGAAACCAGGTCCTTCGAAATTATATATCACGATACCGCTGAACTATCGAAGAAGAAACATTGCACTGAAGATTAGCTAGCTGCCATATAAGTCTACAATCTAGACAATCAGGTACGTGTCCAGCTTATCTTATTCAACATCCATTCATTTAATTTAATATCGATATACTATCATACATTTTGGATTTTTCATTACGTTTCTCTCAAAATAAAACTCATACATTTATATAAATTTATATACACTATAATACCTTTAAATAAAATTCTAAAAACTGCCATTTTAAACTCCACTTATCTCATTTTCTAATAACCGATTACAACATGTCACTACTAAAAAGATTAAAAATTAAGAGCGCTGCAATAAAGGAAGACTTATTATCACATGATAGGTATTGCGAAACCATTGACATACACAGCAATACCTACGATTACTGTGAGATTAAAATAAGAAAGACTTCTTTTGCACCGCTTTTAGAGCAATTTAAGGATATTTCAATAGACTTAAAATTGAATAGTACTAATGAGGATAAAAGCGACGAAAAGCAAAGTGAAGTGTTAGAATTTCAAGACAAATATTTTAAAATAATGGCCAAATATGACAAAATAATTGCTCTTGAAGAATCATCTTCACTTGTTAAGGTTAACAGCCAATCAATTGTCTCCTTGCCAAATATAGAAATACCTTCCTTCCACGGGGATATAGGGCAATGGGAGTCCTTTAAAGAAACCTTCACGAGTCTGGTGCATAACGAACCCAGTTTTGATATAATGAAAAAATTCCACCACTTGAAGAACTCTTTAAAGGGCGATGCAGCATCGGTGCTCTATTCCTTGCAACTTATTCCGTCAAATTACGAAATTGCTTGGCAAATGTTGGTCAGGCGATTTGAAAATAAGAAATTAATAACAATACACCACCTCAAGTTCTTTATGGAAACGCCAGCAATCAGTTATCAATCAAGCTCAAAGCTAAGAAACCTAACGGACAGTCTCACAAAGCACATTAGAGCTTTACAAACTCTAATTCCCCAAGAAATGCTTTTTGATACCCTTATAAATTATATTGCACTAAACAAATTAGACAAAATTACTCAGACTGAATGGCACAAGTCACCCGAAGCCGCAATAGACAATCCGACCTTCACCTCACTACTAAACTTTTTATCTGACAGAGCTACATTGCTTGAAACCATGTCAGGCAATATGAAAGGACTGTCAGGTGTAAATACAAGGCAAACTTTTGTAGCCAGTCAAGCGCGAAAATGTTCTATCTGTAAAAACGACCACCAAACTTTTAAATGCCCTGATCTATTAAAATTATCTATCTCAAATCGATACGCAGAAATAAGTGAAAGGCAATTATGTTTCAATTGCTTAAGGACTGGACACACAAAGAATGAATGCTCCTCTATTTTTCGCTGTCGGCTTTGTGATAAAAAACACCACACTATTTTGCATCAGCAACAGGATGCTGATTTTGATTCAACAACTGACCCCAACATTACATTATCAAACACCAGCCGGCTAAGTAACCATAACCCTGTTTTGTTATCAACAGCTGTTGTGCAAGTAGTTGACGCCAATAATAAGCTGTGTACTGCTAGAGCTTTACTTGATAGTGGTAGTCAGAGTAGTTTTATATCGGAATCGCTCGCAAGGAAATTAAAAATACCACCTAACAAAAGTAACATATCAGTTCTGGGTATAAGCAGTGCAAAAACTCAAATTACTAAATCACTAACAATAAATATAAAATCCGTGCACACTCATTTTGCAACAAAATTACACTGCCTCATTTTAAAAAAAATCACCGGAAACATTTCTTCAACAAATCAAGATCTTACCGACATTACTATACCGAAAAACGTTAGTTTGGCTGATCCATCATTCCACAAATCTGAAAAAATTGATTTATTACTAGGCGCGGATATATTTTGGGATTTGCTGCGTGTCGGGCGCATGAGCTTGGGAAAGAACAAACCCACGATTCAAAAGACCACCCTGGGCTGGATTGTCACAGGTTCTTACTGTAACAAAAGCAGCAGGCAACGACACTGTTACTTTTCTCAACAGCAAGAAATTCAAAATCAATTAAAATTATTTTGGGAGTTAGAATCGGTTAATAACGTAACATCACAATCAGAGGAGGAGATTGCATGTGAAACTCACTTTAAAAAGACTACCTGTCGAAATCAAGATGGCCGTTTTGTTTGCAAAATACCATTTAAAGAACCCATTCATTTACTCGGTGAATCAAACAAAATGGCTATCAAACGATTTTATTCACTGGAGAAAAAACTTCAGACTAACCCACAATTAAATGAGTTATATTCCACTTTTATGAAGGAGTATTTAAGCAATAAACATATGTCCTTAAACAATAACCAAAACACCACTTCACAATCCTATTTTTTACCCCATCACGGGGTGTTAAAACCTACTAGCACTACCACCAAATTGCGGGTGGTATTTGATGGCTCTATGAAAACCACTTCCGGATATTCCCTCAATAAATTGCAAGCAGTCGGACCTACGATACAAAATGATTTGGTATCCATCTTATTAAGATTTAGACAATTCACATACGTTGTAGGCGCCGACATCGCAATGATGTACCGGCAAGTGCTAGTTCACGAATCCCAAAGAGACCTTCAACAAATACTTTGGAGATTCAGCCCCAAAGGCCCTTTATTATCATATAGGTTAAACACAGTCACCTACGGCACTGCTTCAGCTTCCTTTCTGGCTATTAGAAGTTTGTGTCAACTTGGGTATGATAATGAAATATCAAATCCTAGCGCTTCCAAGGCCATTTTAGAGGATTTTTATGTTGACGATCTCTTGACGGGATCCGATACTATTAACAACTTAAACATACCTCGTCACTCATTAATTATAAACCACGTAAACGTGCTATTACATAGATTTTGTGATGCCTCCGAAAAAGCATACGGAGCTTGCATATATCTAAGAAGCACTAATGTTCTCGGCAACGTTAAAATTTCACTATCGTGTGCAAAGTCAAAGGTCGCTCCTTTAAAAACTATAACCATTCCAATACTTGAGCTGTGCGCTGCCGTCATCTTGACTAAACTGTCAACAAAAATTATCAACACACTCTCCATCAATCTATCAGACATATATCTGTGGTCTGACTCCACCATAGTACCATCATGGTCACAACACACTCCGAAGACTTTAAAGACCTTTGCGTCAAACCGTACATCAGAAATTCTATATAACATGACTTCCAATCATCATTGGCGTCATGTGAATTCTAACTCAAATCCGACAGATTTAGTATCACGAGGTGTAGAACCTCAAAACTTAATAGAGAATTCGCTTTGGTGGTCAGGGCCTTCTTGGCTACACAATGTAGAAGAAGCTTGGCCTACCAGCGAATTCACAATAAATCATATACCAGACATGCGTAAATGTACTACTATCAGCACTCATACCAAATTAGAAACCGATATATTTTCTTTGTATTCATCATTAAGAACACTGATGAAAACGCACACGAAGAGAGTTTTGAAAAATTCAAATTTAACGTGTTATAGTGTATTGGTACAAATTGAAGCCAAACTAAATTCACGTCCATTATACCCTATGTCCACCGATCCTTCAGACCTCCGTCCCATCACACCTGGACACTACCTGGTTGGTAGACTGTTGACAGCCCTCCCAGATGTTGATTACACAAACACTAAAATGAACAACTTACCGCGCTTCCATTTTATTCAGCAGCTTCTGCAGCACTATTGGAAACGCTGGTCAGCCGACTACGTTAACCATCAACAACAACGACAAAAATGGAAAAGAGCCACTGGACCCAACATCACACCTGGAATGCTGGTTCTCATCAAAGAAGACAACGTTCCACCTCTGCAATCGATACTAGGTCGTGTTGTTCATTCAATTGTTGGCTCTGACGATCAAGGTCGGGTCGTGGTCATAGCCATCCAAGGAGGACAAATTAAAAGGGCTGTAAGAAAACTAGCACCCCTGCCCGAGCAGACAAATTGGAATTCGAGCGAATCCAACGCCGGGACCATGGACGAAATCCAACAGTAATATCTTATATGTTAAAAATCATTGTAAATTGTTTGATGTAAATAATTGTACTTGTCAGTTATTTCCCCTCTATTCCCTCACCTTAAGACATCGCACAAACCAAATCCTTTCATTTCAATCCAATTCAAATACGCATTTCTTTATCTAGTCGAACGACCTTCAAATATTTTCATTCCTTTATTCTTTACAAACCCGTTCCATTTCTGTTATAAACAAAATACATTGTTTTAGATTTAACAAGTAAAATAAAATACTAAATTTTATTCTGTATCAAAAATATAACCAGAGCTGTAACACATAAAACTTGTAGTTGTAATTATAATTTGTAGAAATATTATAAAGATATTAAATTAAACGAAGTGTGCTGTTTCCTTTAAATAATCGGTCCAAATTGGCTTACACCCAATTGAAAAGAACGTTGCACCAAGATCATCAACGAATCGACTCTTGACAACGTTACAAATATCTTAATATTAATTTTAATAAGATATATTATTTACTTCAATTCTTAGTAAACATAATTAATTTTGTAAAAAGGTAATTAATTTTTCTCGAAAGACTTATTATTGTTTTAGATTTAGCGTTTGAACTATGCCTCTAAATTGTTAAGTTATATCAGCAACCACATAGTAAATAGTAAATCTATATTTAATCTCTTTTAATGATAATGATGTAATGATTTATTTAATGTAATTAATTAATAACCCAATGGTATTTTAATACAGTTAGTAAGCAACAATTATGATAAATAGTAAAATTAGTCAACTATTGGATTACCCGTAATCATTGTACTTTTTCTTTGTAACAGTAAATGAAAATTGAATATTTATAAGGCAAATAGAATTTACATGTACGAGGTCTGTTTAAAAAATAAGGTGAGGCAAAAATTTCGCGGGCTACGTACATTCGATTATCGATTTTTTTATTTTGTTATGTTGCTACACTCGTCTCGAACATATGTTCACAGTTTTAGCTATATAGCACATTTAGTTTGTTTGTGAGAGACATAAAAGTTACAAGTGTTTTGCGTGTTCGGCGATTTGCTGCTGTCGAAAAACATAGATCAAAGGGTTTGAATTAAATTTTGTGTGAAAAATGGAATCAAGCTCCAAAACACATAAAATGTTGATAAATGTTGAATGTTGCATACAATGAGTCTACTTTAAGCCAAAAAAATGTTTACAAGCGGTACAAGCTTTTTACAGAAGGTCGAGAAGATGTGAATAATGTAACAGTCCCATATAGATTCATTAATTATTGATAACTAACTATTTAGGAACCATTGGTAGGTTCACATACAAAGTAGTTTTAATAGTTTTAGGCGTCTTACTGGCGGGAACTTGTTTATATTAAATATAGTTTTATCAATAAGACCAATTCAAATAATGTTTATGTTAAAACCAGATACGAATGATGATGTAATGAGTTCAAACGAGTTCATACCTTAAACAAAGACCTTTAGGCTATTTAAGCCTAGTTTAAGAGAGTAGAGGGATCAGACCATCTTGATCACAGGTCAGACCATCAGATCATCCCCAGAGAGTCAGTCGGTTTTAAGTTAGTCGCCATAGTCGCCTCAGTTTAAGTTACTAAGATTTGTATTAAATAAGTATTTGAATAATAAAGGAAATAGTGTTAAGGAGTTCCCTTGTTTTAATTGTAAAAGTAATTAGAGTTTACGGTCGAGTCGCGTTAAATAAAAGTGTTGATCAACAGCAGAGTTAGCATCCTGCCGAGCACACAAGGAAATAAAAGTAAGTAAAACCCCAATATATTTATGTAGTAATGATTAGAGGTATATAAGTCCTGTTAGATAAATAAGCCTCCACAATTTAGCTTGGTCATCCGACTCAAGGAGAACCAGATCTCCATATCGAACTTTTGCATGAGACGATTGTAGTATCGCTCTCATAAAATAAGTAACTACCACCCTATATAGATAGTAGATATAAGGGGTAGGGTTACATTTTGGTGTCAGAAGTGGGATAGTTTAAAAAGAGGTGCATTAAAAGAGAGATACGTTAAAATACGAAAATACGTGAGATACGAAAATTGTGGGATATATTAAAAGAGAGGTATTAAAATTGTGGGGTAATTTAAAAGAAAAAGAGAGGTATTGAAATTGTGGGGTGTATTGAAAAGAGGTGTATTAAAAGAGAAATATGTTAAAAGAGAGGTATTGAAATTGTGGGGTCATATAAAAGAAAAAGGGTATAGAAATTGTAAGGTATTTTAAAAGAGAGATACGTTAAAAAAGGTATTAAAATTGTGGGGTGTTAAAAAGGCAGAAATTTGAGTAATTGGGAAAATTAAGTGGAAAATTTAATTTGAGAAAATAAAGGGATAATCTTAGTAACTGGGAAAAAGAAATAAAAATAAGTTTTATTAATTGTGAAAAAAGGAATAAAGTGTAGTAACTGGGATAAACGGATAAAAAAGGATTAATTGGAAAAAAGAAATATAGTTTATTAATTGCAACTAGCAACTGCATATTAATAATTAGAAAAAGAAGAGATATCAGCATAATTAAAGAAAAGGGGAAATTTAAATAATCAAAGAGTGGGGTATTTTAAGTTTTTGTAAAAGGGAATAAATTTAAGGAACTAAACAGTAGATAATTTTTCTAAACCATAACTTGTTAAAGTTGAATATTTTGTTTTAACCGTAACTAAATAAGGGATATTTTTTAAAATAGTTTTTGGTAATTCACAAGTAAAGTGGCACGTTTTTATAAAGTGTAGAGTCATTGTAACAGGAAGTGAAAAAATAAGTAGTTTTTGTTTTGTCGTAATTTTATTAAGTGATTGTAACGATTAAAAAATTTGTAACACAACTTATTTGAAATTATTTTGAATTTATTTTTAGGTTATATGAGAAAATATTGAGTATTACATAAAATAGTTTATTTGATTTTATCAATTTACAATTCGGTAATATACTTTTGTCATAAATACTGTTTGTCATAATTTTTATTTGGGTTTTTATTGGTCTAACTCAGTCTATATTAAATATACTAGCATTTTTGTTTGACCTATTTAAAAATAATTTGTTTGTTTATTTTTATGTATATATAAACAACTAGACGTTCCATTTCGTTTCAAGAAGTAAATCACAAGCGTACAGTTTTGTTAAAATAACTAAGGCCGTGTAAGATATTGTTTACTTTAAAAAAAAAATAGATTGTAAAATATTTGTAGTAGTTTATTGAAGCTTACTAAAGGTTTTTATTTGATTTAAAGTTTATTCCAAATAGTTAAAATGACAGCTAATGAACCAAACGTAGTTATTGCCCCAGAAATTCCTAAATTGAAAGGATTGAATTATATACCATTCTTTGACGGTACAGGTAGCATAGCAACATTTTTAAATGCGGTGAATCAAATGGCAGAGTTGTTGGATTGGACCGATAAGGTACAATCAGTTATTGTATTCGCGAATGTGTCGCCTGATGTAGCTGAATATCTTTTGTCTAATTCTGAGGTTCAAAGCGAGAACCGTAGTTATATGAGTATTCGTAATGCATTATTGTCTAGATATAGCAGAAAAGGACCATCTGCTCTGAGACAAGCAGAAATTGAGTTCGGGGGTTGTAAACAAAGACAGGGCGAGACTGTCTACGAGTTTTCACAAAGGTTATGGGCATTAGGGTCAAAATGTGTACCAGAAGCAATTGATAAAGAGCAAGAAAAGAAGCTCACAGTTGAGTTGCAAGTAGCCGTTTTAAAAAGATTTAAAGAAGGGATATCGCCAAGATATTCTAAGTTTATTTGGGCCGCGGATCCCAAGAGTTTTAAAGATGCCGTTGAAATAGCGGAGAGAGTAGAAACCGATGATTTAGTCTCATCGAGGCAAGGCTACGTAGCAGAGATTGCTACAGGGGGTACAAACCGAATAAACAGAACCGACCACTATTATGTAAATCGCACATCTCAAAATAGTCAATCGTCTATGCGACCTAGCAACTCGCGTAGCGGTTCACAAAGCCGAAGGTTAAATAATAAGCAAAGAGATGGAGTAAGATGTTACAATTGTAACAGAGTAGGACATTTTCAGAGGGATTGTCGTAGTCGTCCTCAACGGGAGGTAAGAGATCGATTTGAAAGAAATCGTAGTTCAAATAGGTATGAAAACCGTAATCAAAGTAATGACCGATTAGGAAGAGTTAGAGTCATGCAAGAGTATAATGATAGCCGTAGTCCTGCGAGAAATCAGCGACAAGTGACTTTCCAAAGGAATAGAAATATTCGCAGCATCGAAAATAGGCCAAGCGAAGTAGAAGAAAGAAATTTACGCGCGTCCAATAATTATGAGGATAATTTAAACGGATTGATGGCTTCACTCACTACCCGAGACGTAGAAGCCATTCAATAAGTAAAAAGGGTAATCTTACAGAGTTGTATGTACCGGCATTTCATGATAATCAATGGTTTCTTAATTTAGTAATTAATGGTCAAAATTGCAACGTTCTTATAGATAGTGGAGCAGGCGCCAGCCTACTAACTAGAGAATGTTTAAAAACGGAAAAAATTACAGAATCGCAAAATATCTTGCGAGATGCACAAAATAATAAAATACATACACTTGGTAAAAGCAAAGTAAATTTAGATTTATTTGGGGATAATGTGACTTTTGATTTTGAAATTATAGAAAATATGGAAAATTGGACAGGTATAATTGGGTTAGACTTTCTTCGTAAATTTGGGATAATTGTAGATTTTGGAAAGGGTATTTTAATATACAGAAACGTTATTTACGACATTAATCGTAATACTGTACATGAT
Organism: Panorpa germanica; assembly: GCA_963678705.1. Lineage (NCBI taxonomy): Eukaryota > Metazoa > Arthropoda > Insecta > Mecoptera > Panorpidae > Panorpa > Panorpa germanica. The sequence continues at coordinate 74,038 of CAVMBN010000149.1, forward strand.
TTTCAGAGAGATAATTTAAATATAAATAATATGATTAGAGAAAGTATAAAGGGTATCATAAGAAAGCAAAAGCGTATTATATCAAAGTCAGGGAAAATCGTAGAAAAGAATAGAAAAGGTAGAAATATAGGTTGTACTGAAACGGAAAATATTGATGTAAAAAGAGAAATAAATAATCAGCGAATTGATAAGATAGGGCACGACTATAAAAGTTTTGATGATTTTCTAAAATGGAAAATTAGTAGATTTCCAACAAAAGAGACGTTGTGCAAAATAAATTATAATAAGGGAGATTTGTTTAATGCATCTAGCAAGTATGCATTGGGTCATTGTGTAGCCTCAGATTTACGTATGTCACAAGGAATAGCAGTTGAATTTAAAGAAAGATTTGGTAGAGTTGAACAGCTTTTGAAACAGAAACAGAAAAAGGGTGGACTAGCTATATTAAAAAATGAAAATCGTTTTATATATTATTTAGTAACAAAAAAGAGGAGTAACGAGAAACCTCTCTACGCAGATTTATATTCGTCAATAATTAAATTAAGGGATCATATGTTAGAAAATAAAGTGAAATTTATTGCATTACCATACATAGCATGTGGGCTAG